>JAHPZR010039179.1:60000-61410 GCA_019787425.1 Platygyra sinensis | reverse complement strand
CAAGACTGTTGCTTCAGGTGCTGCCATGTGGCCATGAGAGACGAGAGGATAAGATTCCAGTGTTTAAATAAAGCTCAGCATCTATAGATGTTAGTACAGATGTTTTGCAATATCCATACTTTGTAAGTTACTCTAGATATTATTTTTGATATAATCACTTGTATTAGTGTTTAGCACAGAGGGCCACTAGTTCATACTGTTATCTGCTATCCTCTCTAAATAAAATTGTTTATTAATTAATTAATTAATTAATTACATTATTAATTAATTAATTAATTAATTTATTTATCAGGGCTATAATTAATTTAAAATTAAAATACAATATTTTATAGCAGAAGCCACTTCAGTCTTAGTTGGTTTTCATCTGGGTCATGTGTAGGTCCAATTGGGTTTTAAGGAGGGAGGAAAACTGCCGTACCTAAAGAAAAACACCTGAGAAGTAATTAAGATGACAGCCAGCTGCAAACTAAAGCCGGTCAAATTTATAATATGGCATCAGACAGCAATAGGCCATGTTTGATATATCAACATTCCAACATGGCTCTGAGGCTTTCTGGACAACGTACCTTCAGTCAATATTTGGTGTTGTTTCCTCTATATGCAATACTCTTTTGGGAATATTTGAGAGACAAAAGAAACTTAAAAAATTTACAATTTTGACCTGAAAGCCTTGGAGCCATGCTATATTAATATATCAAACGTAGCCTATTAGTCAGCCCAAACGAGAGCACCTTAGCCTGATGCCTATTGATCCCAGGCCATGCAGGTAGGAGGCAAGAGCTTTTTAATTTTTGAGCAATATTACAGATATATTGCATTTAAGAAACTAGCAAGTTGTGTGAGAAGGACCTAACGTAATAGATTTATATACAAAATACAAGCTACTTTTGATGAAAAAATATTAATTACGTCTCATGAAGTAAAAAAATGATACATATTCTGGTGTACCTCATATCCAGATCTTTGGCTTCTCTCTTTCCGGTTAAAATTGCAATTTTGACATCTTTGTAGTACTTTTCAAGAGCTGTGGTCATCACACGAAACTCTGAATAGTTCATAAGCTAGTAAAAAGCATCAGGATTTGTATGAGTACCATCCCACATCCCACATGTCAACTATCCCACATAGAAAGCAAAAGAGAATAATCTAATTACTGGTTTAGTATAAATCTACAAGTCATTCAAAACTTTATCTAGATCATCTACACATGCAGACACTTCCAAGAATGCAAAGGAACTGTCACCATTTTTGTTAACAACTGCAGTGCTAGGCAATATTCACTATCTATCGACTGTGGCATTTGTGATAGCATGCTAGTAGATTTATACTAGGGACATAGAGTTGAATAAATTTGTATGATGAATGAATGAGAGATGTCATTTATGTTCTTCTCTATTAATATTGCAGTCA
>JAHPZR010039179.1:12500-55000 GCA_019787425.1 Platygyra sinensis | reverse complement strand
TTTAAAGTTACAACAATCTAATATTATTAAAGTACAATAAACATGAACTTTGGATCCTGAAACATCTAGAGCATAACCTAACAGTCTAGTAAACTTTTTGATCACGAAAAGCTTTTAAAGCCCAATCGATGGCAATCGATGATTCCTGAATACTTTTGGGTGATTATCGATTGGTCATCGATTGGCCGATACCAATCGATGCCAATTAACTAACATGCATCGATTGGTATCGATTGATCGATTGCTTTATCGATCATCGATTTCATCGATTGGTTACGTCCTGTTATGAAGAAGTCTCATGTGGCAAGTGATTGTCATCTCTTTCTCATTCAACCTGTGTGTTCCTTAAGGTACATAAGAATTCAGAATACATATTTTCTCATGGAAAATTGCTTACCACAAGATTTTTGAACTAAGTTTGATGAAATATTGCCGTCTATTCAGTTGTCGCTCCAAAATTGAACTTAATTAATCGAGTTTGGTTCTCCTGTATGATACATTAGAGGAACTATGGAGCGAATCTGTTTTTGAACCCTGTCTTTACATTGTAATGTATGAGATTGAGTCAGACCTGTTGTAGATTTGTAATAAACTGTAACAATTACAATTATAAATGGTTCTAAGGTGTTCTAATTATATCAGCTGACAAGCTGATAACATGCACTACTTTGAACAAGGTAAAGTCATACTTGCTGGAAAATCTGACTAACTCAGCAAGATGCTCATCAAGGATCTTGAGAATCCTAGGAAAGATCCTGTTCACTCTTACCAAGAATCTTTGCAAGATCTTGATAAAATCCTTGAAGATCCTGACGGATCGTAGCAAAGATCTTTGCAATATCCTTGCAAAGATTCCTCAATGATCTTTGAAAGATCCTCATATAATTCTTAAGGATCTTGAAGGATCCTAGCAAAGATCCTTTTGGGACCTTACCAAGGATCCTTGTAAGATCTTGATAAAATCCTTGAAGATCCTGAAGGATCTTAGCAAAGATCTTTGCAATATCCTTGCAAAGATTCCTCAATGATCTTTGAAAGATCCTCATATAATCCTTAAGGATCTTGAAGGATCCTAGCAAAGATCCTTTTGGGACCTTACCAAGGATCCTTGTAAGATCTTGATAAAATCCTTGAAGATCCTGAAGGATCTTAGCAAAGATCTTTGAAAGATCCTTGAAAAGATTCCTCAAAGATCTTTCAAAGATCCTCATATAGTCCTTAAGGATCTTGAAGGATCCTAGCAAAGATCCTTTTGGGATCTTGCTAAGGATCTTTGCAAGATCTTGATAAGATCCTTGAAGATCCTGAAGGATCTTAGCAAAGATCTTTGCAAAATCCTTGAAAAGATTCCTCAAAGATCTTTCAAAGATCCTTATGGAATCCTCAAGGATCTTGAAGGATCTTACCAAAGATCCTTTTGGGATCTTACCAAGGATCCTAGCAAGATCTTGATAAGATCCTTGAAGATCCTGAAGGATCTTAGCAAAGATCTTTGAAAGATCCTTGCAAAGATTCCTCAAAGATCTTTGAAAGATCTTCACAGAATCCTCAAGGATCTTAAAGGATCCTAGCAAAGATCCTTGAAAGATCTTTCCATTAAAGATCTTTGAATTTCTTTGAAAGATCTTTAAAGATCTTTTAAGGATCCTTAAAAGATCCTTATCTTTAAGGATCTTTGGCAGGTCCTTGAAGATCTTTTAAGATCCTCAAAGATCCTGTCAGGATTTTCACCAGGGAAACAAACGCTTACTCGTATTATTCCAATTATTCTTATTCCGGATTGATCCCAAACGAACGCTCCCTAAGACTTTGAACTGTCATTGTTCTTTTCAAATGCCAGAAAATTCCAATTCCAAACTCTGCAAAGAGTGAAAGCAACTCTGACGGTCATGACAGCTTTGACGAGGATGAGGAAGAGGAAGAATTGATGGAGCTCACTAAAGTTCCCAAATTACACCTGAGGCCTAAAACAGCACCTTCCATTGAGGGCCGGAGAGGTGTCAGATATGTGACTTGGAATGAGGCCCAACAGCAGAATGGACCTAAAAGGCCCTCTTCAGCCTCAAAACCAACTAAACATCAAAGAGATCTTTGGAATAGGGTTAGGAGTTTTCTAAACATAATCACACCCTGTTTTGCATAAACACAATATATGATTTGTTCATGTTTCGCTTCTTAAGTGTAGCTGAACAAAAAAATTATGTCTAATTATTTCAACATGATCTCTTCTAGGATTCACTGACAAGGAGCCTTCATATAAGCCCCTATGGACCCCATCCAAGTGATGGCTCTTTTATGGACTATGATAATGTGCCTGGTGGATACATATATAGGCCTGGTACTGCACCACCTGTATTCCGGAATCATAAGGTTGGTCACCTGACTTATTCAATTTGGTAATACGGGGTAAGTTTCAAGGGGGAGGGGGTTTTACTAAATGTTTGATACATGTTTGGTTGAATAGGCCATTTCCAAGTTATTTGTGCCTCTGTTTCAAAATGAGTCCTCATGCTAAAGTTTTCTTATGAAAATTGGTTATATTTGTGTGAATGAACCAGTAATTGGGACACATTTCCATGTAAATGGTTTCGCATGAAGACTCATTTTAAAACAGTGGCAAAAGGCAACTCAAAAATGGTCTAATGGCACATCTCTATCTTTGTCTACTCATCTGGGGTCAGGAACGGCTAAAATTCATCATATCTGCAGAGGTTCCATGATAGGTATTTCCAGCAGTAGGGCCCAGAGAGGGGTTGGGGGGTACTTAACAAAGTTTAATATGGGGAGGCTCCACTCCGAGGTCTAACCCCTTACCCTTTTATATACCATTTTAGCAGAAAAGGTAGCCCTTTTATATACCTTTTATTGAGTAAAGGTACCCCTTTCACATACCTACTTTAGAACGCTGCACCCCCTTTCTAAGCCCTTGTAATGAAGTTAATGAACAATATTACGGGAGAATATCGAGCATTACCAGAAGATCAGAAGAAATGGTAAGCAAACAGCAAACCCGGCCATCAATGAAACCTGTCATTGAGTTCTATGAGAGTTCTCTGATTGTTATTATTGTTATTTGTTTGTGTATAGGGAAGAGTGAGTCCAGAAAAGCTGAAGTCATTCATCCTGAGACCAGCTAATAGCAGTCCTGCTCCATACTCGTCACCAGTTATATCACCTCTGACCTCACCAAGGGACTCCCCCGTGCCCACCAGGTCAGACCTGTTTACAAGTTACCAACTCAATCTTGGCTTACTTTGTCTCAAATTTCAAATTAAATGCTTAAGAAAAAATGTTTTTTGGCACAAGAAATATAAACTGACGAAGGGGTCAATTAGTACCCAGTGCGACGAGGAATGGTTTAACTAGCTTTGTTTTAGTGTCCCCAATTAGTACTTTAATGTACTAGAATCCTTTAGCTTTTATGACACTTAAATAAAGGTTTCATCATCATCAACAACCAATGAAGACAACTGATGAAATGCCTCCAGAGAACAATTTTTTTTGGCTTAAACTGCCCCCTCTTACTGGCATTTTTCTTTGCTTTTATATAACGTCTCCTTTGTATGTTTTATCGTTATCAGCTTCAATAATTACTTATTAATAATTTGTCCGTTCATCTGTTGATTGCTGTAGAACGAAGTCTCCATTGTCGGCACACTTCACTCCAGACATTGTAAAAGAACCATCCGTGAAATTAGCTTCGGGAGTTGTGAAAGACAGAAATAGTTATTGTACGATAGAGGAGACTGAAATGAACAGTGAAAGTGATAATGGCGGAAATAAGGAGAAAACCAATTCTGCAGTAAATGGAACAGAAACGGGGAAAAAGTTGACGCAGCAACGCGCACACACCATACCCAAAGATGCCACATCCTCACAGCTGGAGGAGATTCTGAAACATCAGAAAAAAGAGGAAGAACTTTTAGAAGAGCAACATGAATTGTTACAGAAAAAACTGCTTCATGACTACGATCATTACATCAAAGATCTGAGTTCAGAGCAAGAAAAGCAAGTTGATTTAGAAATTGTTAATGGAGACTTGAATGCAAAGAGAGCTCTCCCAGCACAGGATAGTAAAAAAACTGTACAACCTGCCCCAGTTGGAACTTATGATTTATCTGCACCTGAAGTAATACCTAGTTATTCTATTATGTACTCTGGATCAAACACTGGTAAGGGTTTTATTGTCGTGAAGTTTATATGAAATAATTCATATTTGTACTGCGGTTGTAGATGAAAGTGAACAGTGATCATCGCAGTAAATTTTCCAATTTAAGCAATTGGAACGAAGAAGCCTGAATTTTTTTTTTCAGGCTTCTTCTGCGATGATCACTGTTCACTTTCGGTTTTATTGTTGTCGCTTCTTAGCCTTAGGCACAGGGATATGTTTCCCTGTAGGCCGTGTCTACACTCTGCTGGAGGAATTTGAAAACAGATGTTTCACTCTGAAAACGCGTCAAATGTTTTCCGTCCACACTACGCCAGAGGAATTAAAAAATGCAACAATCACTGGTCATTTTGGATTCGTGTGAAAGGAAACTCGGTCGGGGAAATCGCTATTCGGGTTTTCCAGGCACACTTCCGTCCACATTAAAACGCCAAGCCGGCGTTTTCAAATTCCTCATTTTTGAAGAGCGTTTTCCTAAAGCTGCGTTTTCGTGACGGATTAGTATGGACTGTAGGCCTAACCATAGAAATGAAGCTGCGTTTTCACATTCCTCCT
Organism: Platygyra sinensis; assembly: GCA_019787425.1. NCBI lineage: Eukaryota > Metazoa > Cnidaria > Anthozoa > Scleractinia > Merulinidae > Platygyra > Platygyra sinensis. Next base: position 50,277 of record JAHPZR010039179.1, on the reverse strand, counting down.
TCCGGGCAGGGCGGCCAAAGACCTATGGCTAACCGGGATCGAATGGATTACATGTCACGGTTTTGCAGTGATTAGGGAACTTAAGCACTGACGACGGTGACGCCAGGGACGACGCCTAGCAAAAAATGGATTTAAATTTTACTCACGAATTTCGTAAGTAACTAAACCCGTTCAGAGCGTAAATCTGTCTAAAAACCTGCTCAAACTAAATATGTAATGCCAGCGATCAATTCCACAAGGAAATCCAAAATATTTACTGTCGTGGCCTAGGTTCTCCAAAATACGCAAAACTTGGTCATTTCACGTTGTTTGGCAGAGAACGGCAAAGAAATGTACAAAGATTTATATGCACGTGCACAGCTATTATTCTGCTCATTAAACCTTTTGTTTGGCGACGTTCCCGTTGCCGTTGCCGTCATGGTTTGCTTAAGTTCCCTAGTATCACTTGATGATTCTTGATGACGGTATTGAAAATAAGAGAAAACATACGCAAGATAACGGTTGATGACTAATTAAATGAATATTTCAGCCTCACTTCAAGCAAAATCATTTTGTATAATCACTGTCCACGGCTTGCTAGCAAAATGGCATTAACGAGGGGAAAAACATTTCACTTTTCACGTAGAAAAAAATAACGTCATATACGAATCTAGAAAATACCCTTAACCACTCTCATAATGATTGTTTCACGCGACGTGCGTACATACAGTCGCCTGTTTTATCGATTTCTTTTCAGCAAACGGCCACAGTAGGAGTTTGTCCGAAAACGGTCACCAGTGGTCCAGAACAAGTCCTGCCAGACACCTAAGACATGCCACAGTACCGCAAAACAAGTAGGTTGAAAATCAGAGACGATGATTGTCAAAACCGCGAAGCGCGAGAACAAGCAAAGTATCTCTCTATTCCTCCCCATGCCTCAACCAACTCTCGCTGTCCTCACCCACCCACCCCCACTAAGGAGAGGAAGAACAGGGAGATACATAGAGCGGACTAGAGAGAGTGGTCCAAATCGAGCCTACAGAACCAGCGTCATGTCCTTTCCAACGGCTCTTCTAGGTTTTATAATCCTGTTAGTTTCTGGGACTAGCTTTCGGAACGGCGCGCTTTTTATTTTACGTACGACATATGTCCTCTTGTCCAGTTTGAATTGCTTAACGTGAAACATATCTTTCGTTTCAGTCCGCAAGATGTAATCAAAGTGGACGCGGTTCTTGGAATGATCACTCCTATTGGTGTACAAATGGAGTATGACCGGGAGAGGGTTAGTGTATTTTACTTTCGTTACACTTCTTACGTTTGCGTGACGCACGTGACTCTTGCACTCTCGGAGGATTGTCACGCAAGGTGTAGACCGCGAGCAGTCTCTCTTTTGTTCGAAGTTCCGTGGGGAAGAAAGCAACAAGTGAGCGGTCGTGAGCGTGCGAGCCTGACGTGCAAAGCCGGAAGCTTGCATCTCACGCTCGCAGTCACGATTGCGCACTCAGTTGTTTTTCGTTCTTCCCATCCAAGCAAAATAGAAATTTCTTGCTGTCTACACAAGGTGGGGATAGCGAAGTGTCTAACTCTTACTGCCTGGTAACGTATCCTGTTTAGATGAAAGGTCAGAAGTTGTCGTCAGGATTTAGACAGCCGATCATTCAGGTTCCAAGTGGCAGCTTCACAAAATCAACTTCCACTGCCCGGTCAGTGAAGAATTGTCCTCGTCATCAGTCCCCTCTCGAGATCAATCGGAAGTGGAGTGTGCTCCTCCCCAGAGCCCCTCTAAGCGAGATAGCACGTCATCAGAGGATGCACCCGACAGGTAAGTGGAAGTCGCACAGAATCTTTGATCATTTCAAATTTTAGAGCTATAAACCTGAATCTTGACACTTATTCCGCTAAAAATTTTGGTGTTATTGGGACTTAAATAAATCTATTGGTTTCTAAGTGAATTGAATAGCTCTTATCGCAGTTATCAGCGGTTTGACATGCAAACGAGGCGTAAGGGTCAATTCTGCTTTGTATTGACCCGTTCGCTTCGTTTGTGTGCCTTTCTAAACAAAGGAATATTTGACAGCAGGCTCAATTCCGATAACAGCTATTGTGAAAAGTGGACTAAAAGTAGTTGTGACAGTTCAAACACGACACAGTGGAGTATTAGTATATTTGGCCATTCCGGTTCTAAACTGAAACTAAATTTGGCTCACGTGACTTTTCCCGCGCTTTATCGCTGATGTCGCGTGTTCTGAAACGAGTTCATCATCAGCTGATTTTACTGTTTTCGTAAAAATTGTTGTTAGGTCACTAAATTTTGTGACGCACTACTGAGAATAAAAAAACTAACAAACACGCCGATAGTTTTAACCTAGTCGTTTATCACTTTACAAGGTTACAGGCTTGGCTCGGATTAAGATCTTTTTCTATCAAGAAAATGCAAGAGTCTTTGTAAATTAGCCCTGTTTTAGGACAAACTAGTGAAACCTTCAGGAAACTTTAGAAGGCTCTCCCAAAAAGAAATGTATGGATACGCTGTAGTTTTAAAATTTTTGGTAAGGCAACACAATTCAATCTTTTTGTTAGTTTTTCTTAGCCCTGTTGGGCAGCAGTTTCGTCTGCATTTGACTGCGGCAATAAACGCCTTTTTCTTCTGGATTTGTTTAGCGTACGTTCTAGCTGTTCAATAGGGATTCTGCTGAGTTCACGAAAGCGTTCGTGCACTTCACGCCGGATAACAGCAACAAATTTAGAAGAGACAAACTGATCATATCGAGATCTCGATTGTATTTTTGATTCTTTAATATTATAACTAACTGTGTACCTTTCTTCGCTCTGTCATTGCCACTGGCCATATTGTTACTACACATTAGCCGTCATACCTTCTCAGCCTGAAGGTTTCCAGTATAATCTTGTCCAGTCGATAAGTCCACTCTGAAAGCACAGTTCAGTCACTATAAAGTCAACCTAAAGTCTCCACTCTAAAAACTAACACCATACAAACAGCTTCCATTCAATCGTTCGGAAACGCAGCTTACACGCACAATGCTTTCTGCGTAGCGATTGTGCAATTTAGCCATTTTTCGACGTGAGAGGCACCCCCGTTCGCATTTTATGACTGAGTTTGCCTACGGCAACCGAGTAAAAAACTACAGCTCAACAGATTTCTTTATTAGATAACCTTACCCGTAGCTATCTTTAAATAAATACCATTCTTGACCAGTTGTTGTTTTCTTCATTGTAATGGAAGTGTCGTTTTTCAGAAAGTGACGTACACTCGAAAGACTTTTGTCGTGAAATCACAGAAAGAAAAGAAAGATTGCTCAATCATAATGTTATGTATCATAAAGTATGAAATGCAAACTGTGAATCACCGTACGATCTCTGACAGCAGAACAAATTCCCGAGGGGAGGGGGTAATCCAGAAAAATTGGGTGGGGGTGTGGGGCCCGCTTCCCAAAACCCTTACCCTATTTATGACCTGACCAAAAATTCCAAACCCTATTTATGGCCCGACCATTACATCAAAATCCTGTTTCAGACCTGCGTTATAATTAGTTCTCTTGACTTTTGTTGATTTTCGTCTCGATAATGATGAAAAAGTGGCTTCTCGGCTTAGAAATATACCCATATCAAGGCTACAGTACAAAAACCATACCCCGTTTATGACCAAAATGGCCAAAACCATCTAAAATTGATACCCTATTTATGGCCAAAACGGCTGAAAACCATACCCTTTGGGGCCGCACATACCTATATAGCCCTCATAAGGGAGTACCCCCCCCCCCCCCTTGAGAACATATTCTACCGCTGCGCCGGAAACGAAGACAAATTACGAAGGCTGTTTCAGTTTTCTCTGTACTGTTTTTTTTTATGTAATACTACTTGTGACGTATTATATCAAACACGGAACAAAGAAGACTGTGTTACACCGAAAAGAGAGCTGAAAATACGACGCGTAGTGGAGTGTTTTTGGGGAACTTCGAGGTGATTGGAAATTTCGTCAATCACTGGCTTAAGTGTTTTACATGTCTCCTCGATCAAACTAAGATTTAGGAGGAAATGGAGAAATAAAATTGTATAAATCTAGGCAAATAGCGTCACAGTCTTGATTCCTTTGTTTAAGCGTGATAAATTATTAACGAGTTTGAGAAAATAATAGTTCGAAAAGAATTTCAACGAGCATTGTAAAAAATTTGACAAGTGACATTTTGTTTACACAATCAAGTGTAAAAAGTCATATTTTAACATAATGTGTTGTGTTATTAGCGCCTCTACAAGTTCCTAATTAACAAGACTCTTTGAGTAAGTCATGGCAGAGCACGTACCTGTATCATTCAACAATATTACCAGGCATAAGTTACCATGGCTTGATCCATGCAACATTTATGAAAGGCGACCTGCATCATGCCCTTGTCAAAGAGTCGACGAGATTCACGAAATTCCTTCGGCCAGGTAAACGGCTTGCTTGCTTGATACGTTCGCTTTTTCGTCGCATTGTTTATCATTTGTGATTTCTTTCACATCACATGCATTCTTGCAGCGTTCCCATGCAGCCTTGGTCGTACTCTACTGACACAAAAGATAGGCGCTTTTTGCCGAATATCGCTCGCTCAAACTTCGGAAAATATCTTCGCGGAGAGAGGTATTGTGCAATTGAAGCTGTTTGTTTTCACATGCTGGTTGTTTGTAGGGTGTCATTCCATACGCCTAAGCTTGTTTGCAAAATTTATGTCGTTTCTATTTTTGATCATTTTCATTAAACAAAATAATCTCACAGGCTAATTTAGCTGATTCAGGTAATCCTTGCTTTAACCTGCCCTTAAAACGTGCACGCCTTGACTAAACGTTAAAGATTGTTGTCAATTCCATATGATGGAACGAGCTGCTTGTTTTAAATTTCAAGGTCACAAATCCATTCATGTCTCATACTTTATTTCAATTTTTCTTTGCAAAAGAAACAAACAGTTATTTTCACATCTCCGCAACTGAAACTTCCACCTTCAAATTTCATTTACTTCAACCGGCGTAAGCTCTTTATTCGACTATGTAAAAGCTAAGTACCTCGATACTAAAATTCATTCAATTTGTTGGGTTTTTTTTCATTGTTCCCAGTGCCAAGATGCTTGCGGTCTGAGGTCGCTCGCTTAGGCTCTGTCCACTAAGCCAGAGAAATTTGAAAGCGCAACTTTATTTCTACGGTTTATTCTACCGTCCACACTAATCCATCACGAAAACGGAACTTTACGAAAACGCTTTTCGAAACCGATTTAATAGATCGATCGACCTCGACCCATTTGGCTTACAACTACGCGACCTTTCTTGTCCGAGATGGCCTGTGACGCTGACCTTTTATTATTTCCAGGCCTTCCTCGGATACAACTGATAGCAAATCCGTGGAGCTCAAATTTAAGGAACCGGAACTCGTTCCTGAGAGAACCCCCAGGGATTACACGGTTCATTTTCCTCAGGAAAAGTCTCAAGAATTGTCAAAGACCTATAAGACTTCAGGACCCGTTGTACCAGATACTGTAAGATATCAGTAAGTATTTCCAGTGTGAGCCTTTCAATGCTCCCGGGAGCTTCGAGGAACGAGCCCCAGGGCCGGGTTGTTCAAGGTCCGATTAAGCTAACTCAGGGTTAGCGAGAGTTTTTATTTCAGTTTTGTAACTTTTTGGTGAGGTGTTATTGTTTATATTGTTTGCCCTTCAGTTTTAGGCTGAAGTTATCTCAAACTACACCAAACATTAAAGGTGAAAAATATTTTTAAACAAGAGAACATAGTGCTTCAGTTAACGTTTAACCCTGGGTAAACGTTAACCGGCTTTCGAACAATCCGGCCTAGCTCCTTCACTCCCAGAGTTTAGGGAAAAAAGCCTGTTGACATCAAATTCAGGTGAACTTTATAGCGTTTGCACTGCGCAGTTCTGTTTCAGTATCTATTCCGTTTGGGATATGCACAGGTATCTAATATTTTTCACCTTTCAACGTTTCGCGCTTTAGTTAAAGGCCAGAAAGCAATATTCCCATCGTTAAATAGCTGCTCGTTCTCTGAGTGTGCGTAAAACATAATAAAAACGGAGGCTGATGATCAGGTGTTTTCATTTCCTCTAACAGGTGGACAGATGACGGTTTTGGCAACAGAACATACCTGAAAAAGCTCAAGTAAGACTAATCTCAGAACACCTCATTATGTTTGTTTCCGTTTCGCTATCGCAATGCTGTATCCGTTTGGATTTTATCGCGTGTTTCTCGTGTGTTCTAATGGATTTTATTTATGACGTGTTGTAGTCACATGGTTATGTGCTGTAATGGATTTCATCACGTGTTGTAGTCACATGTTTATAACGTGTTGTAGTCACATGGTTATGTGTTGTAATGAATTTCATCACGTGTTGTAGTCGCATGTTCACGGTTAAAGTACTTTTTAGCACCTGTTGTAGTCACATGTTTATCATGTGTTGTAGTGCATTTTATCACGTGTTGTAGTCACATGTTTATCACTAACACCAGTGTTGTATTCCCCAGGGTACCGACGTCTCCTCGCGGGACGAGAAAGAAAATTCAACAGACGCAACAAGTGACAATGCCAACTGGCAGCCGCTCATTGGACAAACGCACCCTGGCATCCCTGGTGGTCGTTAGACATCTTGGCGATGCTGACAGAAGAAACATGTAAGACGTCTTTGAGTTAAAGTGGCACTGCCATGAGCATGAGTATCAAAAGAAGATACGTGACAGACATTTTCATTGATGGAAACTTAGAAATGATGGTGTAGTTTTGGTAAAAATTGCTATATAAGTGCAGGGAAGCTAAGTCTGTTGTCGTTTCTAGGAAAAGGACGCTAAAAAACTAATCATAATTTGCTCTCTCAACATTTCACGTAATATCTTCATCATGTTTTCCTGGGAGAATTCCATTCATTATTGGAGGTACTCCTCGGTCATTATTTTAGCACTGTTTGGACGAAACGATGTGGCGAAACCGCCATGATAGTGTCCCTTAAAGAATTGCGTTTACAGCAAGCGGAAAATTCCTGATTTTGTTTTCTTTTTCCCTTATCTTAAAATCAATCCAGCAAAAAAACAGAAAAGTAATATTCTGTCTCAATTTTATTAACGACTCTAGACAAACCGAAGGAAAAAATTAAATTTTCACTTTTCTTTGTTTGCAAACGTCATTGTTACTCGCTCTATTTCTTTGCTTGAGGTACGTCTCAGATTCAACTCAACAAATAACTGTACTGAACCAAGAGATTATCAAGGGACGTAAGCTTGATAATCTCTTGACTGAACTAGAGACTGTCGGAATCTACAATGAATCAGGGAATTCAGTTCCTAGTAGAAACTCACTGAGCACGTGACTTTCAAAACGATGTTGCCAAGCAACAAGTCGATGTTGCTAAGCAACATATACGCTGACGCAAGAGCGCGAAAAAGCGCGGGAAAATATAAATAACCACCACTCTTCGACTGCTTTTAGAAAATACTCGCCAAAAAGGCATGGAATTCTGGCTCATAATGAAATAAGTCGCACAGTCCTTAACTACCTGCTGGTCGTGCTGGTCGTTTTTCTAACAAGAGAATTAAAGTAAGAAATACTCACTATTAAGCCTCTCCACATACTCCATCAACTCGTTAAACTCCAGCGCAGTGGTTGGTTCTTTGATGCCATATCGTTTCTGTACTCTGTAAAGAAGGGCCTGGTAACCCTTGATAAACTTACTGAATGACAGCGTTCGCTTCAGAGCCTGTAATCAGAAATAATTTTAAACCAGTAACCAGAACTAAAAGAGCAAATATAATATCTACACGAGAAAGACCACAAGCTGTAAAACAGATTCTTATTTTATAAAGGTTCATATTCGTCCAGGAACGACAGTCGAGCAAGAAGGAACTCCTTAGTAGTCCGAAAAAACCCTCATAAAACATGATACCAAAATCGCTCTTTTTCAGGCTTGTCGTTACCTTGGCTTTTGATTTTTCCAACATTCGGCGAACAAACCAGCCTCTGAAATACCTAAACAGGATAAAATAACTTTCGCTCAGGGCTAAACAATGAAAAATATCACAAAACTAACATTGAACGACGCCACCGTTGCATAGAACTACAGTCAAACTGTATTATAATTGCCCGGATTGGCCTCATCAGCCACCTCTGGACACGCCGTAGCAGCTCGTCTGCTAATAGGCTAGTTTCGAATTGTGCAGCAACAAAAGAGCAGAGTCGAGGTTCAGGGGAATAATTAGCATTTGTATTGTTCAAAACAAAGGAAAATGCAAATTACTCCCTGAACCTCGACTCTGTTCTTTTGTTGCTGCACAATTCGAAACTAGCCTATTAGATGTCATGGTCATCTTCGAATACGAAGGACAAACAACATGTATACATACTTAATTGGCCACTCCGGGCCCATTGGGGCATTTGAGGACTAATGTAAACAAACAAACAACAAACAGACAAACCAACAGCAGAGTGGTCTTAAAATTGGATAAAATGAAATACTATGAAGACAATAATACTTATGATCAAAGCTGTACAAGATTCAAACGGATTGCAATCGCCAATAGGGGAACTTAAGCACTGACGACGGCGACGTCAGGAACAACGCCTAGAAAACATGGATTTAAATTTTACTCTCGAATTCGTAAGTAGCTAAACCCGTTCAGAGCGCAAATCTGTGTAAAAACCTGCTCAAACTTAATTGGTCATGCCAGCGATCAATTCCATAATGAAATCCAAAATATTTGCCGTCGAGGTCTAGGTTCTCCTAAATACACAAAACTTGGTCATTTCACGTTGTGGTTTGGCAGAGATCGGCAACGAAATGTACAAAGATTTATAACGCACGTGCACAGCTATTGTTCTGCTCATCAAACCAGTTGACGTTGACGTTCACTCTGAAAACGCATCAAGTGTTTTCCGTCCACAAACTGAAGAGCGTTTTCGGAAAGCTCCGTTTTTCGTGACGGATTAGCGTGGACGGTAGGTCTAACCGTAGAAATAAAGCTGCGTTTTCGTGACGGACTAGCGTGGGACGGTAGGTCTAACCGTAGAAATAAAGCTGCGTTTTCGTGACGGATTAGTGTGGACGGTAGGTCTAACCGTAGAAATAAAGCTCCGTTTTCGTGACGGATTAGCGTGGACGGTAGGTCTAACCGTAGAAATAAAGCTGCGTTTTCGTGACGGATTAGTGTGGACGGTAGGCCTAACCGTAGAAATAAAGCTTGGTTTTCGTGACGGATTAGTGTGGACGGTAGGCCTAACCGAAGAAATAAAGCTACGTTTTTCAATTTTCTACAGCGAAATGCGGACGGTGCCTCGAAAGCAAGCAACCGTGGACGATAATCCTGCTGTATAACGTTGGATCAATAGCGATCTAATCAGAATTCAAGATAAGGCACTGTTGCTATTCATGTAGCTTAGACTTTTACTAGACCATAAGTGCTCTGTTAAGTGTGACCTAGACCTTTAAACTTTGTGAACTACTGTAGTGAAAGAAGAAGACAGTGATATCAGATGACCTCTGAATGGTAATGGCAGCAGCTTTCTTTTGAGCTTTGGTCGGACCTTCTGGTACAGGATGAAACACACTAAAGAAAAAAAAAACAAAGAAGGTAAGGCATGGTAACTGACTGGAGTAGATCACCTAGTGCACTGCAACACTATTAGTACAACTGTTCAAGTCATCCCAGCAAACAAGAAGGGAAGAAAACAGATTCAATTATCTTGCTACACTTACTCAAAAATATGTTGGTGAGCCTGCACTTGTTTTATTTGTTGCTCTTGTTTTTCAGCTTCTCTGTTTTGCCTGCAAGAACATTACGAAAATATTAAACAAACGTTACAGGTCAAATGCGATAGAAAATTGGGAGAAAAGAGGGCGTGACACAGTGAAGAGAGCGTGACTCACATATACAGAGCGTATTGATGCTTGTGTTTTCTAGCATCATCACGTTTCTTTAGATCCTGTTTGTACTTCCGGGCCCATTCCAGGTCACGTGAACTGGGAGTATACTCTTGAATCTTCTGTTCCATTACTCTCTTACGAGCGAGAAACCCACGAAAAGTGCTGCAAAATGGAAAAAATGTTCAAGTTTAAAATATCTTGAATGGAGACGCACATCTGTTTGTCGAGGGTTTCGTTTATCCAATAAAATCATACTCACGAGCATGCAAAAACACGGACAAAATAGTTACAAAGTTTGAAGTTTTTTTCCTTACTAAGGATTTTAGGGACGACATTTGAAATGTGAGCCAAGGAATTTCTAGAATAGCTTTACTTAGTTGTTGTAATAGTTAACATGCGATATTTGGTCAATCACTTTTTTCAATAAACGTTCGTTGGAAGAAAAGTTGTAGCTACAATTTTCCGAAAGTAGTTATTTAAGATTAAGTAAATTCACCGCGAAACAGGTTGCATTGCGTGATGATAAAAACAGTAGCGGATCCAAACCGTGAGCTAAGGGGGATGGGGGAAGGTTGTTTTTGCTTGCTTGTCCGCTTTTCTTCCTTCTGCAATTGTTTTTTTAACCAAAATAAGCGGGGAGACCTCCCGGACCCCTCCCCCAGATCAGCCACTGAAAAATCACGGTCGCTTGCGGTCGCTTTTAAGACTAGAGAGCACGTGACATGCGCATAACGTACCTTTGCAATGTAACGGCCGCCTTTCTTTGCCTTTCCACATTAGCCACTCTGAGTTGTTTTAGATACTGTCTGGCAATAAAGCCTCGGAAAATCCTGACATCACAAGGAGAAAAATAACGACAAGTAAATTTAGGATTGTACAACAAGAAAAACAATATCCTCTCTTGAGACTTCACGTACCAAAGTGCAACCTTACTAATGAAAATTTAACTCACTCACCGCTGAATATTAACTGCTGCCCAGACTTCTCTCTGCCTCATGTAGTCTTCCGTTAGCAAGTACTAGGAAAGAAAGAGTAAATTAAAACCACAGCACAGCCATATCAATTCGCAAATCAATGCCACGAGCGTCTTGTGTTAAATTTCCAAATTTAATTTTGTTTGACAAAATCACCTCGTCATCCCAACAGAAATGCTTGAAATCTCGAACTGAAAAGTTGGTAGTATTCTCATGAGCATGGTTGCTGCAAGCACTTCGAGCTGACGAAGGCCTGGACGAGCGGCTCGCTGTGGGGATTGGGATCACTTTACGCGGAGACGAGGCTGGTGAGGATGGGCGAGCTGGTGACGAGGGACGTAACGTATCTGAAAGAATAAAGAGATTTCCATCTTTTTATCAGGAAATCCAATATTTGACCTACTTAAAGACAGTCTTTTGCGCCCTGTGGAAGAAGAAGGCTGACATTACTTGCGAAGAATTTCGGACGATTTTAATGTCGGACAAAAGAAATGTCTTAAAATAAAACCGTCCGAAATTTTTGAGCGTCTAAAATATTAACAGTATAAAATTTTTTAAGCAGCTTCAAAGCTCTTAGTTTCCTATATGAGGTGAACTCTAGTGGAGACATTGCCTGAGAAACGTAACGGCTTAAAAGTATTTGCGATATTTTCTCCTCGGTATATCGCTAAAATCCTGAGGGCGAAGTAAAAACTATCATTTTTACAGATGTTGTTTGAGTCTAGTTCGTGCCTTGTGGCCCTAAATTTACTTTACCTGTTTCATCACAGTGTCCGAAATTTGTTTAAACCTAACCGAAAATAAACGTTCCAAAGTTAAAAGTCCGAAATATTTTTTTGCTCTTCCTCCGTTGGTTGTTAGACGATGTAACTGAATAGCGCGACTTAAAACTAAACAAACCTTTGGTTCTCAGTGAAGTGATGCTACTGTGACCGCTGTCCAAGCTGATCGTAGACGGCGATGATAAATCCGCTTTTTGTTCCCAGACTGGCTTGTCTTCTTGTTTGCGTTCATCTGCTGGGCCGTAATGATGTCCTTCAACCATAAGGGAGTTGTCTTTTGGAATTCGCACATCTGTACGGCGAGACTTTGAATCGTCGCTAAAACAAAAGCAGAATGAACTTAGTCACCGATTCGCTCAATGTGTCCCGACCTTTACACCTCAAATACAACTTGAGCGGAGAACTTGAGCCAAACATTGAGAGCGACGTTATTTTTTATCTTCTAGGGTGTGAGAGGAAGTGCGTGCGAGGGTGCGCACGAGTGGTGCGTGCGTTTGCGTGAGGGCGCGAGTGCATGCATCCAGGATCGAATGACGTCAGCAAACATGAGTCTGTAACTAGCGCGTAAGTACAGGATTTTGTTCATCAGAGCAGGGGAGCGGTGGGCGGGACACGTCTTGCTTACCTAGGCTCTCCCTGGCTTTTAGCAGGTTCTCGGTAGAGTCCGTGATCTCCTTGCAAATACCAATTCATTGTTGACGGCTTCTCGCATTCACCTGTGCAAAGTAGACAAGTAATCAAACACAACACTTTTAAAGGGGCTAGGTCACGCTAAAATTGGTGTTCCTTGCCTAAAGAAACTTGACATGTTTTTCAAATTACTTACCAAGCCTGGGTCCCACAGGCTGGCAGAAGGAAAGATACTCCAGATTGTAGGAAAAATCCACATTATCGTGTTCAGGGCCCATGATCAGCTTACCTCCCGGAGGCCCTGATATGCGATCACTGCAAGAATCCATAAAACAAATTCAAATAGGAACAATTATTATACATCAGACTCACTATGAAAAATCTCATTGGTCGAGAGCATTCAATCAATTCACAATAGCTTGTGAACTTGACATGATAAATGCAATATCTGCTGCAGATATTGCATTTATCATGTCAAGTTCAACGTCTGCCTGGTTACTAAGCCCCATTGGAGTGTTCGCCTCAGAAACAAAATGGCTGAACGCTTCGCTTCTGTTTCTGAGGATGAATTATGTGAAAAATGTATAATAAACCAATTACTGAATTCGTTTTTCGCGTGATATCATGAATTATCAAAACCTCGTGTCTGTGTTATCTGCCTCAGCCTTCGGCTTCGGCAGATAACACAGACCTCGGTTTTGATAATTCATGATATCATGCTCAACCTCATCCAATAATTGTTTATTAACAGCTAAGGAAAGAAACGGTCTCTAGTTCAGTCAAGAGATTATCAAGCTTACGTCCCTTGATAATCTCTTGGTTCAGTACAGTTATTTGTTGAGTTGAATCTGAGACGTACCTCAAGCAAAGAAATAGAGCGAGTAACAATGACGTTTGCAAACAAAGAAAAGTGAAAATTTAATTTTTTCCTTCGGTTTGTCTAGAGTCGTTAATAAAATTGAGACAGAATATTACTTTTCTGTTTTTTTGCTGGATTGATTTTAAGATAAGGGAAAAAGAAAACAAAATCAGGGAATTTTCCGCTTGCTGTAAACGCAATTCTTTAAGGGACACTATCATGGCGGTTTCGCCACATCGTTTCGTCCAAACAGTGCTAAAATAATGACCGAGGAGTACCTCCAATAATGAATGGAATTCTCCCAGGAAAACATGATGAAGATATTACGTGAAATGTTGAGAGAGCAAATTATGATTAGTTTTTAGCGTCCTTTTCCTAGAAACGACAACAGACTTAGCTTCCCTGCACTTATATAGCAATTTTTACCAAAACTACACCATCATTTCTAAGTTTCCATCAATGAAAATGTCTGTCACGTATCTTCTTTTGATACTCATGCTCATGGCAGTGCCACTTTAACTCAAAGACGTCTTACATGTTTCTTCTGTCAGCATCGCCAAGATGTCTAACGACCACCAGGGATGCCAGGGTGCGTTTGTCCAATGAGCGGCTGCCAGTTGGCATTGTCACTTGTTGCGTCTGTTGAATTTTCTTTCTCGTCCCGCGAGGAGACGTCGGTACCCTGGGGAATACAACACTGGTGTTAGTGATAAACATGTGACTACAACACGTGATAAAATGCACTACAACACATGATAAACATGTGACTACAACAGGTGCTAAAAAGTACTTTAACCGTGAACATGCGACTACAACACGTGATGAAATTCATTACAACACATAACCATGTGACTACAACACGTTATAAACATGTGACTACAACACGTGATGAAATCCATTACAGCACATAACCATGTGACTACAACACGTCATAAATAAAATCCATTAGAACACACGAGAAACACGCGATAAAATCCAAACGGATACAGCATTGCGATAGCGAAACGGAAACAAACATAATGAGGTGTTCTGAGATTAGTCTTACTTGAGCTTTTTCAGGTATGTTCTGTTGCCAAAACCGTCATCTGTCCACCTGTTAGAGGAAATGAAAACACCTGATCATCAGCCTCCGTTTTTATTATGTTTTACGCACACTCAGAGAACGAGCAGCTATTTAACGATGGGAATATTGCTTTCTGGCCTTTAACTAAAGCGCGAAACGTTGAAAGGTGAAAAATATTAGATACCTGTGCATATCCCAAACGGAATAGATACTGAAACAGAACTGCGCAGTGCAAACGCTATAAAGTTCACCTGAATTTGATGTCAACAGGCTTTTTTCCCTAAACTCTGGGAGTGAAGGAGCTAGGCCGGATTGTTCGAAAGCCGGTTAACGTTTACCCAGGGTTAAACGTTAACTGAAGCACTATGTTCTCTTGTTTAAAAATATTTTTCACCTTTAATGTTTGGTGTAGTTTGAGATAACTTCAGCCTAAAACTGAAGGGCAAACAATATAAACAATAACACCTCACCAAAAAGTTACAAAACTGAAATAAAAACTCTCGCTAACCCTGAGTTAGCTTAATCGGACCTTGAACAACCCGGCCCTGGGGCTCGTTCCTCGAAGCTCCCGGGAGCATTGAAAGGCTCACACTGGAAATACTTACTGATATCTTACAGTATCTGGTACAACGGGTCCTGAAGTCTTATAGGTCTTTGACAATTCTTGAGACTTTTCCTGAGGAAAATGAACCGTGTAATCCCTGGGGGTTCTCTCAGGAACGAGTTCCGGTTCCTTAAATTTGAGCTCCACGGATTTGCTATCAGTTGTATCCGAGGAAGGCCTGGAAATAATAAAAGGTCAGCGTCACAGGCCATCTCGGACAAGAAAGGTCGCGTAGTTGTAAGCCAAATGGGTCGAGGTCGATCGATCTATTAAATCGGTTTCGAAAAGCGTTTTCGTAAAGTTCCGTTTTCGTGATGGATTAGTGTGGACGGTAGAATAAACCGTAGAAATAAAGTTGCGCTTTCAAATTTCTCTGGCTTAGTGGACAGAGCCTAAGCGAGCGACCTCAGACCGCAAGCATCTTGGCACTGGGAACAATGAAAAAAAACCCAACAAATTGAATGAATTTTAGTATCGAGGTACTTAGCTTTTACATAGTCGAATAAAGAGCTTACGCCGGTTGAAGTAAATGAAATTTGAAGGTGGAAGTTTCAGTTGCGGAGATGTGAAAATAACTGTTTGTTTCTTTTGCAAAGAAAAATTGAAATAAAGTATGAGACATGAATGGATTTGTGACCTTGAAATTTAAAACAAGCAGCTCGTTCCATCATATGGAATTGACAACAATCTTTAACGTTTAGTCAAGGCGTGCACGTTTTAAGGGCAGGTTAAAGCAAGGATTACCTGAATCAGCTAAATTAGCCTGTGAGATTATTTTGTTTAATGAAAATGATCAAAAATAGAAACGACATAAATTTTGCAAACAAGCTTAGGCGTATGGAATGACACCCTACAAACAACCAGCATGTGAAAACAAACAGCTTCAATTGCACAATACCTCTCTCCGCGAAGATATTTTCCGAAGTTTGAGCGAGCGATATTCGGCAAAAAGCGCCTATCTTTTGTGTCAGTAGAGTACGACCAAGGCTGCATGGGAACGCTGCAAGAATGCATGTGATGTGAAAGAAATCACAAATGATAAACAATGCGACGAAAAAGCGAACGTATCAAGCAAGCAAGCCGTTTACCTGGCCGAAGGAATTTCGTGAATCTCGTCGACTCTTTGACAAGGGCATGATGCAGGTCGCCTTTCATAAATGTTGCATGGATCAAGCCATGGTAACTTATGCCTGGTAATATTGTTGAATGATACAGGTACGTGCTCTGCCATGACTTACTCAAAGAGTCTTGTTAATTAGGAACTTGTAGAGGCGCTAATAACACAACACATTATGTTAAAATATGACTTTTTACACTTGATTGTGTAAACAAAATGTCACTTGTCAAATTTTTTACAATGCTCGTTGAAATTCTTTTCGAACTATTATTTTCTCAAACTCGTTAATAATTTATCACGCTTAAACAAAGGAATCAAGACTGTGACGCTATTTGCCTAGATTTATACAATTTTATTTCTCCATTTCCTCCTAAATCTTAGTTTGATCGAGGAGACATGTAAAACACTTAAGCCAGTGATTGACGAAATTTCCAATCACCTCGAAGTTCCCCAAAAACACTCCACTACGCGTCGTATTTTCAGCTCTCTTTTCGGTGTAACACAGTCTTCTTTGTTCCGTGTTTGATATAATACGTCACAAGTAGTATTACATAAAAAAAAACAGTACAGAGAAAACTGAAACAGCCTTCGTAATTTGTCTTCGTTTCCGGCGCAGCGGTAGAATATGTTCTCAAGGGGGGGGGGGGGGTACTCCCTTATGAGGGCTATATAGGTATGTGCGGCCCCAAAGGGTATGGTTTTCAGCCGTTTTGGCCATAAATAGGGTATCAATTTTAGATGGTTTTGGCCATTTTGGTCATAAACGGGGTATGGTTTTTGTAGGGTGTCATTCCATACGCCTAAGCTTGTTTGCAAAATTTATGTCGTTTCTATTTTTGATCATTTTCATTAAACAAAATAATCTCACAGGCTAATTTAGCTGATTCAGGTAATCCTTGCTTTAACCTGCCCTTAAAACGTGCACGCCTTGACTAAACGTTAAAGATTGTTGTCAATTCCATATGATGGAACGAGCTGCTTGTTTTAAATTTCAAGGTCACAAATCCATTCATGTCTCATACTTTATTTCAATTTTTCTTTGCAAAAGAAACAAACAGTTATTTTCACATCTCCGCAACTGAAACTTCCACCTTCAAATTTCATTTACTTCAACCGGCGTAAGCTCTTTATTCGACTATGTAAAAGCTAAGTACCTCGATACTAAAATTCATTCAATTTGTTGGGTTTTTTTTCATTGTTCCCAGTGCCAAGATGCTTGCGGTCTGAGGTCGCTCGCTTAGGCTCTGTCCACTAAGCCAGAGAAATTTGAAAGCGCAACTTTATTTCTACGGTTTATTCTACCGTCCACACTAATCCATCACGAAAACGGAACTTTACGAAAACGCTTTTCGAAACCGATTTAATAGATCGATCGACCTCGACCCATTTGGCTTACAACTACGCGACCTTTCTTGTCCGAGATGGCCTGTGACGCTGACCTTTTATTATTTCCAGGCCTTCCTCGGATACAACTGATAGCAAATCCGTGGAGCTCAAATTTAAGGAACCGGAACTCGTTCCTGAGAGAACCCCCAGGGATTACACGGTTCATTTTCCTCAGGAAAAGTCTCAAGAATTGTCAAAGACCTATAAGACTTCAGGACCCGTTGTACCAGATACTGTAAGATATCAGTAAGTATTTCCAGTGTGAGCCTTTCAATGCTCCCGGGAGCTTCGAGGAACGAGCCCCAGGGCCGGGTTGTTCAAGGTCCGATTAAGCTAACTCAGGGTTAGCGAGAGTTTTTATTTCAGTTTTGTAACTTTTTGGTGAGGTGTTATTGTTTATATTGTTTGCCCTTCAGTTTTAGGCTGAAGTTATCTCAAACTACACCAAACATTAAAGGTGAAAAATATTTTTAAACAAGAGAACATAGTGCTTCAGTTAACGTTTAACCCTGGGTAAACGTTAACCGGCTTTCGAACAATCCGGCCTAGCTCCTTCACTCCCAGAGTTTAGGGAAAAAAGCCTGTTGACATCAAATTCAGGTGAACTTTATAGCGTTTGCACTGCGCAGTTCTGTTTCAGTATCTATTCCGTTTGGGATATGCACAGGTATCTAATATTTTTCACCTTTCAACGTTTCGCGCTTTAGTTAAAGGCCAGAAAGCAATATTCCCATCGTTAAATAGCTGCTCGTTCTCTGAGTGTGCGTAAAACATAATAAAAACGGAGGCTGATGATCAGGTGTTTTCATTTCCTCTAACAGGTGGACAGATGACGGTTTTGGCAACAGAACATACCTGAAAAAGCTCAAGTAAGACTAATCTCAGAACACCTCATTATGTTTGTTTCCGTTTCGCTATCGCAATGCTGTATCCGTTTGGATTTTATCGCGTGTTTCTCGTGTGTTCTAATGGATTTTATTTATGACGTGTTGTAGTCACATGGTTATGTGCTGTAATGGATTTCATCACGTGTTGTAGTCACATGTTTATAACGTGTTGTAGTCACATGGTTATGTGTTGTAATGAATTTCATCACGTGTTGTAGTCGCATGTTCACGGTTAAAGTACTTTTTAGCACCTGTTGTAGTCACATGTTTATCATGTGTTGTAGTGCATTTTATCACGTGTTGTAGTCACATGTTTATCACTAACACCAGTGTTGTATTCCCCAGGGTACCGACGTCTCCTCGCGGGACGAGAAAGAAAATTCAACAGACGCAACAAGTGACAATGCCAACTGGCAGCCGCTCATTGGACAAACGCACCCTGGCATCCCTGGTGGTCGTTAGACATCTTGGCGATGCTGACAGAAGAAACATGTAAGACGTCTTTGAGTTAAAGTGGCACTGCCATGAGCATGAGTATCAAAAGAAGATACGTGACAGACATTTTCATTGATGGAAACTTAGAAATGATGGTGTAGTTTTGGTAAAAATTGCTATATAAGTGCAGGGAAGCTAAGTCTGTTGTCGTTTCTAGGAAAAGGACGCTAAAAACTAATCATAATTTGCTCTCTCAACATTTCACGTAATATCTTCATCATGTTTTCCTGGGAGAATTCCATTCATTATTGGAGGTACTCCTCGGTCATTATTTTAGCACTGTTTGGACGAAACGATGTGGCGAAACCGCCATGATAGTGTCCCTTAAAGAATTGCGTTTACAGCAAGCGGAAAATTCCCTGATTTTGTTTTCTTTTTCCCTTATCTTAAAATCAATCCAGCAAAAAAACAGAAAAGTAATATTCTGTCTCAATTTTATTAACGACTCTAGACAAACCGAAGGAAAAAATTAAATTTTCACTTTTCTTTGTTTGCAAACGTCATTGTTACTCGCTCTATTTCTTTGCTTGAGGTACGTCTCAGATTCAACTCAACAAATAACTGTACTGAACCAAGAGATTATCAAGGGACGTAAGCTTGATAATCTCTTGACTGAACTAGAGACCGTTTCTTTCCTTAGCTGTTAATAAACAATTATTGGATGAGGTTGAGCATGATATCATGAATTATCAAAACCGAGGTCTGTGTTATCTGCCGAAGCCGAAGGCTGAGGCAGATAACACAGACACGAGGTTTTGATAATTCATGATATCACGCGAAAAACGAATTCAGTAATTGGTTTATTATACATTTTTCACATAATTCATCCTCAGAAACAGAAGCGAAGCGTTCAGCCATTTTGTTTCTGAGGCGAACACTCCAATGGGGCTTAGTAACCAGGCAGACGTTGAACTTGACATGATAAATGCAATATCTGCAGCAGATATTGCATTTATCATGTCAAGTTCACAAGCTATTGTGAATTGATTGAATGCTCTCGACCAATGAGATTTTTCATAGTGAGTCTGATGTATAATAATTGTTCCTATTTGAATTTGTTTTATGGATTCTTGCAGTGATCGCATATCAGGGCCTCCGGGAGGTAAGCTGATCATGGGCCCTGAACACGATAATGTGGATTTTTCCTACAATCTGGAGTATCTTTCCTTCTGCCAGCCTGTGGGACCCAGGCTTGGTAAGTAATTTGAAAAACATGTCAAGTTTCTTTAGGCAAGGAACACCAATTTTAGCGTGACCTAGCCCCTTTAAAAGTGTTGTGTTTGATTACTTGTCTACTTTGCACAGGTGAATGCGAGAAGCCGTCAACAATGAATTGGTATTTGCAAGGAGATCACGGACTCTACCGAGAACCTGCTAAAAGCCAGGGAGAGCCTAGGTAAGCAAGACGTGTCCCGCCCACCGCTCCCCTGCTCTGATGAACAAAATCCTGTACTTACGCGCTAGTTACAGACTCATGTTTGCTGACGTCATTCGATCCTGGATGCATGCACTCGCGCCCTCACGCAAACGCACGCACCACTCGTGCGCACCCTCGCACGCACTTCCTCTCACACCCTAGAAGATAAAAAATAACGTCGCTCTCAATGTTTGGCTCAAGTTCTCCGCTCAAGTTGTATTTGAGGTGTAAAGGTCGGGACACATTGAGCGAATCGGTGACTAAGTTCATTCTGCTTTTGTTTTAGCGACGATTCAAAGTCTCGCCGTACAGATGTGCGAATTCCAAAAGACAACTCCCTTATGGTTGAAGGACATCATTACGGCCCAGCAGATGAACGCAAACAAGAAGACAAGCCAGTCTGGGAACAAAAAGCGGATTTATCATCGCCGTCTACGATCAGCTTGGACAGCGGTCACAGTAGCATCACTTCACTGAGAACCAAAGGTTTGTTTAGTTTTAAGTCGCGCTATTCAGTTACATCGTCTAACAACCAACGGAGGAAGAGCAAAAAAATATTTCGGACTTTTAACTTTGGAACGTTTATTTTCGGTTAGGTTTAAACAAATTTCGGACACTGTGATGAAACAGGTAAAGTAAATTTAGGGCCACAAGGCACGAACTAGACTCAAACAACATCTGTAAAAATGATAGTTTTTACTTCGCCCTCAGGATTTTAGCGATATACCGAGGAGAAAATATCGCAAATACTTTTAAGCCGTTACGTTTCTCAGGCAATGTCTCCACTAGAGTTCACCTCATATAGGAAACTAAGAGCTTTGAAGCTGCTTAAAAAAATTTTATACTGTTAATATTTTAGACGCTCAAAAATTTCGGACGGTTTTATTTTAAGACATTTCTTTTGTCCGACATTAAAATCGTCCGAAATTCTTCGCAAGTAATGTCAGCCTTCTTCTTCCACAGGGCGCAAAAGACTGTCTTTAAGTAGGTCAAATATTGGATTTCCTGATAAAAAGATGGAAATCTCTTTATTCTTTCAGATACGTTACGTCCCTCGTCACCAGCTCGCCCATCCTCACCAGCCTCGTCTCCGCGTAAAGTGATCCCAATCCCCACAGCGAGCCGCTCGTCCAGGCCTTCGTCAGCTCGAAGTGCTTGCAGCAACCATGCTCATGAGAATACTACCAACTTTTCAGTTCGAGATTTCAAGCATTTCTGTTGGGATGACGAGGTGATTTTGTCAAACAAAATTAAATTTGGAAATTTAACACAAGACGCTCGTGGCATTGATTTGCGAATTGATATGGCTGTGCTGTGGTTTTAATTTACTCTTTCTTTCCTAGTACTTGCTAACGGAAGACTACATGAGGCAGAGAGAAGTCTGGGCAGCAGTTAATATTCAGCGGTGAGTGAGTTAAATTTTCATTAGTAAGGTTGCACTTTGGTACGTGAAGTCTCAAGAGAGGATATTGTTTTTCTTGTTGTACAATCCTAAATTTACTTGTCGTTATTTTTCTCCTTGTGATGTCAGGATTTTCCGAGGCTTTATTGCCAGACAGTATCTAAAACAACTCAGAGTGGCTAATGTGGAAAGGCAAAGAAAGGCGGCCGTTACATTGCAAAGGTACGTTATGCGCATGTCACGTGCTCTCTAGTCTTAAAAGCGACCGCAAGCGACCGTGATTTTTCAGTGGCTGATCTGGGGGAGGGGTCCGGGAGGTCTCCCCGCTTATTTTGGTTAAAAAAACAATTGCAGAAGGAAGAAAAGCGGACAAGCAAGCAAAAACAACCTTCCCCCATCCCCCTTAGCTCACGGTTTGGATCCGCTACTGTTTTTATCATCACGCAATGCAACCTGTTTCGCGGTGAATTTACTTAATCTTAAATAACTACTTTCGGAAAATTGTAGCTACAACTTTTCTTCCAACGAACGTTTATTGAAAAAAGTGATTGACCAAATATCGCATGTTAACTATTACAACAACTAAGTAAAGCTATTCTAGAAATTCCTTGGCTCACATTTCAAATGTCGTCCCTAAAATCCTTAGTAAGGAAAAAAACTTCAAACTTTGTAACTATTTTGTCCGTGTTTTTGCATGCTCGTGAGTATGATTTTATTGGATAAACGAAACCCTCGACAAACAGATGTGCGTCTCCATTCAAGATATTTTAAACTTGAACATTTTTTCCATTTTGCAGCACTTTTCGTGGGTTTCTCGCTCGTAAGAGAGTAATGGAACAGAAGATTCAAGAGTATACTCCCAGTTCACGTGACCTGGAATGGGCCCGGAAGTACAAACAGGATCTAAAGAAACGTGATGATGCTAGAAAACACAAGCATCAATACGCTCTGTATATGTGAGTCACGCTCTCTTCACTGTGTCACGCCCTCTTTTCTCCCAATTTTCTATCGCATTTGACCTGTAACGTTTGTTTAATATTTTCGTAATGTTCTTGCAGGCAAAACAGAGAAGCTGAAAAACAAGAGCAACAAATAAAACAAGTGCAGGCTCACCAACATATTTTTGAGTAAGTGTAGCAAGATAATTGAATCTGTTTTCTTCCCTTCTTGTTTGCTGGGATGACTTGAACAGTTGTACTAATAGTGTTGCAGTGCACTAGGTGATCTACTCCAGTCAGTTACCATGCCTTACCTTCTTTGTTTTTTTTTTCTTTAGTGTGTTTCATCCTGTACCAGAAGGTCCGACCAAAGCTCAAAAGAAAGCTGCTGCCATTACCATTCAGAGGTCATCTGATATCACTGTCTTCTTCTTGCACTACAGTAGTTCACAAAGTTTAAAGGTCTAGGTCACACTTAACAGAGCACTTATGGTCTAGTAAAAGTCTAAGCTACATGAATAACAACAGTGCCTGTATCTTGAATTCTGATTAGATCGCTATTGATCCAACGTATACCAGCAGGATTATCGTCCACGGTTGCTTGCTTTCGAGGCACCGTCCGCATTTCGCTGAGAAAATTGAAAACGTAGCTTTATTTCTGCGGTTAGGCCTACCGTCCACACTAATCCGTCACGAAAACCAAGCTTTATTTCTACGGTTAGGCCTACGTCCACACTAATCCGTCACGAAAACGCAGCTTTATTTCTACGGTTAGACCTACCGTCCACGCTAATCTGTCACGAAAACGAGCTTTATTTCTACGGTTACTACCGTCCACACTATCCGTCACGAAAACGCAGCTTTATCTACGGTTGACCTACCGTCCACGCTAATCCGTCACGAAACGGAGCTTTATTTCTACGTTAGACTACGTCCACACTAATCCGTCACGAAACGCAGCTTTATTTCTACGGTTAGACCTACCGTCCACGCTAGTCCGTCACGAAAACGCAGCTTTATTTCTACGGTTAGACCTACCGTCCACGCTAATCCGTCACGAAACGGAGCTTTCCGAAAACACTCTTCAGTTGTGGACGGAAAACACTTGATGCGTTTTCCAGAGTGAACGTCAACGTCAACTGGTTTGATGAGCGAGAACATAGCTGTGCACGTGCGTTATAAATCTTTGTACATTCGTTGCGATCTCTGCCAAACCACAACGTGAAATGACCAAGTTTTGTGTATTTTGGAGAACCTAGACCTCGACGGCAAATATTTTGGATTTCATTATGGAATTGATCGCTGGCATGACAATTAAGTTTGAGCGGTTTTTACACAGATTTGCGATCTGAACGGGTTTAGCTACGTTACGAATTCGAGAGTAAAATTTAAATCCATGTTTTCTAGGCGTTGTTCCTGACGTCGCCCCGTCGTCAGTGCTTAATGTCCCCTATTAGGCCGATTGGCAATCTGTTTGAATCTTGTACAGCTTTTGATCATAAGTCTTATTGTCTTCATAGTATTTCATTTTTTATCTCAATTTTACGACCACTCTGACTGTTGGTTTGTCTCGTTGTGTTGTTTACATTAGTCCTCAAATGCGCCCAATGGGCCGGAGTGGCCCAATTAAAGGATGGCATACATGTTGCTTTGTCCTTCAGTCTTCGAAGATGGACATGACATACTAATAGGCTAGTTTCGAATTGTGCAGCAACAAAAGAACAGAGTCGAGGTTCAGGGGATAATTTGCATTTTCCTTTGTTTGAACAATACAAATGCTAATTATTCCCTGAACCTCGACTCTGCTTCTTTTGTTTCTGCACAATTCGAAACTAGCCTATTTAGCAGGACGAGCTCTGCTACGGCGGGTCCAGAGGTGGCTGATAGAGGCCATATCCGGGCAATTATAATACAGTTTGACGTGTAGTTCTATGCAACTGTTGGCGTCGTTCCAATGTTTAGTTTTTGTGATATTTGTTCATTGTTTAGCCCCTGAGCGAAAGTTTTATTTTATCCCTGTTTAGGTATTTTCAGAGGCTGGTGTTGGTTCGCCGAATGTTGGGAAAAATCAAAAGCCAAGGTAACGGACAAGCCTGAACAAAGACGCGATTTTTGGTATCATGTTTTTAATGAGCGTTTTTTTTCGGACTACTAAAGGAGTTCCTTCTTGCTCAGACTGTCGTTCCTGGACGAATATGAACCTTTTATAAAATAAGAATCTTCTGTTTTACAGCTTGTGATCTTTCTCGTTGTAGATATTATATTTTGCTCTTTTAGTTGTGGTTACTGGTTTATAAATTATTTTCTGATTACAGGCTCTGAAGCGAAACGACTGGCCATCCGTAAGTTTTATCAGGGTTACCAGGCCTTTCTTTACAGAGTACAAGAAACAAAGAATTATGGACATTCAAAGAACCACCACTGCGCTGGAGTTTTAACGAGTTGATGGAGTATGTGGAAGAGGCTTAATAGTGAGTATGTCCTTACTTTAATTCTCTTGTTAGAAAAACGACCAGCACGACCAGACAGGTAGTTAAGGACTGTCGCGACTTATTTCCAGTCATGAGCCAGAATTCCATGCCTGTTTGGCGAGTTTATTTTTTCTAAAAGCAGTCGAAGAGTGGTGCGTTATTTATATTTTCCCGCGCTTTTTCGCGCTTCTCGCGTCAGCGCGTATATGTTGCTTAGTCAACATCGGGACTTGTTGCTGCGCAACATCGTTATTGAAAGTCACGTGCTCTGTGAGTTTCCTAACTAGGAACTGAAATTCCCCTGATTCACATTGCAGATTCCGACAGTCTCTATGCAAGTAATTGTTTTTAAAAGACTTTCTAGATTCGCACGATGCAAAGCTTTTTTCCTAAAGAAGATTCTTTTGTGTTTAAACCCCGTTTTTATTTTTTTGTTTTTGTTTATTTTTTTGCAGAATACGAAGTAGCGTTTGACCAATTTGCCACCGGGGACGAGTGTCCTGCAGTATATAACGACATCAAGAAGTTTTTCCGATGTCAGTTTTTCCGGGGTGTCGGTCACAGTGCCTTCACAGAAGGAAATGCGACGAAGCTATCGAGATTGTCCCGAAAAGTAAGAGACGTGCTGTAAACATGATCCAATTTTGTTTGTGTGTTTTGGGGACCAGGGATGGCGCAGTGGATGAGAACGCCTCGCCTCTCACCAATGTCGGCCTGGGTTCGATTCCGGCCCCCCCCCCCCCCCCCCCCAGGTGTCACATGTGGGCTTGCGCTTGTGTGTTGTACTCGGCTTGTTCCGAGGGTTTTTTCCCAGGTTCTCCTGGTTTTCCTCCCTCCACCAAAAAACCAACACTCCCAATTTCCACAATTCGGGTACCAAGAGAACTCACATGAAAATCAGCTATGCTGTTGTGGCTTCTCCTGTAAATATTAAACCTTAGTTTAACCAAGCCGGGCATCCTCTCTGAGCACCTTTTTTCAACGCAAAAGTCCTTGTGGGAATAATGGTTGGCCATTAGTTTTAACACAAAACATTCCTCCAAAAGGTTGCCTTGAATTAATACGCATTCTTATTCAACCTATCTACCCGCACACTGTCGAGACAGACAAATAACCAACAACCCTGGTCAAAACATGCTGGGACAGTTATGAAACTTAGAGAGAGCAAATGCACTTTGTCTAAAATAAACTCTGAATCCACCTCTTAAAAAAAGGTTGCAATGTTGTTAGTAAACTATTTCTTGTGTGCCCCACCCTTCCCCAAAGCCAATGTTGAGGTGCTACCGAAAAATGACTTGAACGTCCCTGACATTCAACATTGCAGCGGGGGAAGGGGGGAGGGTGGACAAATAGGTCATTTTTACGGGTTTATTGCCTCTGTGTCGCCAAGAGTTTCGGGCCAGGGTTGTCTGCAAGCCGGGCTTTCAAACAAAAAAGTGAACCCAGAACTCATTTTAGGAAGTAACGATAGTTTTGTGCACCTAGTAATTATCAAACCGTCGTTGGCCAGAAAACCAATTTGTCCTTTGACCGCCAGCCCCAGCTTACAAATCACACGATTGAGGTGGAACAATTCTGTAGCTTACTAACCACCAAGCTGGATTGTTATCCTCAGGTGTCTTGCTAATAGGCCGGTGGCCCTGGACTAAAGCTGAGAGCAGTCCGAAAGTGGTATTCCATATTTACGTTCCAAAAGGCACAAAGTATGAAGCTGGCAGACGTTCGTAAAAATCCACTTGGTTAAATCCCTTGGACGATGGTGCGCGATATTATGCAAACTCTTGTCCAAAAAAAGACTTGGAACAAACCAATTTGTTGAGTTGCTGTTTGGAGTAGTGGTGGCAGGCGCTGGAAAGGAGAGTTGATGATATTCAAGAGCTTGCTTCGTCCAGAGTCCGCAGCGGCCAAAAAACAAACTGACAAGAAAACAGGCAAAGGAAAAGAAAAAGTCGACCCTCAAAACCCCCGCGCAAAAACCATCCTCGCCCAGTACCGCCGATGAGACCATCGACCCCCGACCTCAAAATTCACCCAGGCCTCCGTCAGGCAAAAAGACCCGAGCGAAGAGATTGATGCTTGAAAGGAGACCCAGGGGTAGTTTTAGTAGGGGGAAATGAAAGACGAATCAGCGGGGGAAGATAAGGCCAAAGCGGGGTAAATATGTAACTTAGGTAGTCTTAGAGTATAAAGGAAAATTTGCAAGATTTCTTGGTCGCCTTTGATGTGACTTTCTTAAAACGTATATTAAAAAGTAATTTAAACATGTAACGGTCCGCATCATCTTAATAAATACCCAGGATTATTAGGAGCGCTGTGGACTGGTGCAATCAAGACCTTAAACCTTTGTCTTGGTCAGTGTTAGTGCTCATAATTTTTACATTTCGTACATTTCAAAATATTGTATTGTATAATTGTCCCCCATAAGTAGCAGTTTCAAAATAATTTCGAAACGTCTTTCAATTTAAAAACACCGCTTATTGCGGGACAAATTAACTTAATCAACGGGACATGTGTCCTTGATGTGATACCAAATTCTCTGAAGTGGAATTAAACAATTGTATTTCATATTGTGAAAAAAAAAATTGATATGTTAATTATGCGGATCGAAGGGGTAGACTCTAATGTGTGATACTGTGCTAAGGCTTTGACTTTGACAGAATGTACGGTTCCAGGCTAGGTTTTTCATAGATTATCCCAAAGTTTGAATCTAAGTAATCTAGCTGTAAGGCAGTAGTCCACACACCCCCCCCCCCCCCCCCCTCCCTCCCTCCCCTAAGGCTAGCAAAAATTTCAAAACGACAGCTTTATTTCTACAGTTAGGCCTCCCCCCGGTTGGGGGGGGGGGGCTCCTTAACAAAGTTGAAATAAGGGAGGCTCCGCGCCCCGAGGTCCAACCCCTTACCCCTTTTATATACCATTTTAGCAGAAAAGGTACCCCTTTTATATACTTTTATTGAAAAAGGTACCCCTTTCACATACCTACTTTAGGAAGTCTTGTTCTCAATTTCATGTAGCGCTTAATAAATAAAACTGATACAGCCGTAAGGGGCGTCTATTCGAAATATTATAATTAAAGGCCCTTTAAATGCCTAAATGACCGATTTCCCTACCCTTTTATATACCTCAACTTGTGAAATCCCTACCCTTTTATATACCTGAAGCCTGAAAAAAGGTACCCCTATCGGGCGGAGCCTCCTTGTAATATGGCCACGTTATAGGGAGTACCCCCCCCCCCCCCACCGGGGTTAGGCCCTCCCGTTGCACAATCATACTAATCCGAAAAACGAAGCCCCCCCCTTTTTCGAAAACCCTCTTCAAAACCGGAGTTATTTGAAAACGCCGGCTTTTCGTTTTTCGTGCGGACGAAACATTTTGAAAAAACAGAGCTTTCCCGGAGTTTTTCCTCAAACACAGATGCAAATTGAACCGGTGATTGTTGCCGGTTTTTAATCTCTCTGGCGTAGTGTGGACTAGGACGAGCAAATAATGCAGTGAGCTTGTCAGAACCGGAAACAACAACTTGCCAAAAGTGGGAAGCGCGGGAAAAAATGTAGCGGGTGGCAAAGCGCGGGAAAATTTCCTTACTATTGGTTTTTGCGTTGCTCTTGATTGGTTGAAAGAAAGCTGGTTTGAAAAAAACAAAATCTGATTGGTTAGAGCAACATGTTTCGACCTTTCTACAAGTTGTTAAGGTCTGTTAAGCTTGACTGGTTAAAATTCGAAAATTGCTGATAATACGAAAAATGACTTATTGAAAACCACTTATCCTTGATGAAAACTAATCTGGGAGATATTGTAAATATATTTACACAGACGTAAAGACAGCAGAGTGACGATAACTCTCAATAAAGAAACGACAGTTTTCAATTTACAGAACATTTACACAAATCAGTATTTGCAAGTGTAGTTTATATACGAAATTAATGTACGTTTCTATATTTTTGATATTACGTTGAATACAAAACGAAAGTAACTGAAATATAAAGGGTTTTCTCCATTTTGTACTTGCTGTTAAACAGCAAATTCAATTCAGAACTTTTAAAAGTAATTTTATATTTGAATAAAAACTAAATTGACATAATTTGCGTGATGTGCAAAGAAGAGAGTGCGAGTTAACAATTTGTCATAGAATTATTTCCACATATTTTCCATAGCAGTGCCAAGAAGTCCAGATAGTAATAAGCCCTCTATTGCAGCTGCCGTGCTACACATAAATATCCCCATGCACCCTGAAACTGCCTCGAGCAACATACAGTACGTTTGATTTTCTTGAAGGATTCAGGCCGAGTGCGATACCCGCGCGCGCGTGTATACACAATAAACTGAACAATTTAGGTAGCACTGTGCGAACAGGTTTTTTACGATAACTGCAAAATTCACGCGCGCTCATTGGTTAATTTTTACTGTCAATATGCGGACAGACACATGAATTTGAAATTCATGCGACGGTCAGCGAGCGAGAGCGCCCAAGTCGACAATCTGTTATCGTAAAAAACAATTCAAATTGATGACAGTTTTTAGCGCGTCTGTCCTGTTATTGACAATGAATTTTGTCCATAACATTGTCAAAGTAGTCTGCGCGGGATCCACTAGGCTATCGCCTCGTGGATCCACAGCTACTTTGACAATGTTATGAGGAAATTCATGATCAATAACAAGACAGACGCATAAAAAAACTGACATTAATTTGTTAAATTTACGTGTCACCTTGTGCCACTCAGTCTGGTTGAAAAAGAGCCCTCGTGCAAAAGCTATATTATTTAAGGACGTTCGTGCCCAAACTTCCCAGGTAGAAAATGACAAGATTAGACTAAAAACGTAAACAAAAATCGTGGTCACCGAACTCGTTTTGAAGATAAGGCGTATCACAGATCATAGCATTTCTAGGATTTCCTGTCACTCCAGGCGATTCTGGCCGGATTCATTACTATCGGCAATTATTTAAGTTGAAGAATCATATCTAAGTTATGCGTGTTAAACACAGCATATATAGGCCTATTTGATAGATATTTGCTACATATGTCATTAAATCAGGTAGAATTATCCTTAAAAAATGCAACATCTAAGTCACGCACACCTGTATCCATGTACCAATTCGACCCTATTTGAATACTATACGAGAAGTAATAAAAACTCCCCACGTACAGACTTTTGTTTGTTTTTTAACTTTAATGGAAAGAATCAGGAAAGGATCTGCCGAAAACAAGGGGGGATCGCCGAGTATCCAACAAAAATATTCGCACACTAAGTTAACGCAAAGGTCATCTGATTTAAGAGAAATTGAAAAGCGTCTGGCGTCGAACTCCGGTCTCCCGCGTGTCAGGCGGGGATGCTCACCATTATTGCAAATTAAATAACGTGCCGACGTATTAACGAGCTTTAATAATATTTTAGAATAACACGCAATACATGACCAGCATAAAGATACACAAACGCTAATTCAGCAAACGAACTCAACTTTTTAAAGCTAAGAGCAGCTATTGACTGATGTTTATGGAACCAAGTGACACGTCAAACCTGATTAACAGAACAAAGTGTAAAAAGTCTATTTTAAAAGTTTTCAATGTGAAACACTTTCCACCATTCTCTCGGTAAGTTGTTGTTTTTTCTCTGTGCGTTCGCTTTGACAGCAAACAAAAACTACTTGCTCCTTATTGGCTGTTTGCGCAATACGAGCACTGAGTTGGCTTGAAAATCGGGCTAGCAAAGTTTATAGTAGTGGAACCGCGTAGCACCGTGATATGATAGAAATACTATTTAAATTAATTATTAAGGTGCCGGTAGTAGGCAATACTGCCGATACACCAAATCCCCCTGGGTTGCTACACTTTTAAAGGGAATTTGGGAGTCCCCACGGACAAAGAAAATTGGCCCCAGTGGGGTTTGAACCCATGACTTCCGGATTAGATCTACCGGTGCTCTACCGACTAGCTACGAGGCCAGCACGGGATACATAGCAAGTTTAACCCATTGAGCGCCTGTGCCGCCCGTATAAACCCGCTCGTGACGAGCCTTGGCCTTTCTTCCACTTCTGACGTCATCATTTTTGACCAAAATTGGCATCATCTATACTCAACTTCTGCAGGAGGAAAAGATCTTTCCAATGATGCCTAGATCAGAGTGATCGGCCTAATGGAGCCTGAGATATGCACAAAAATGCTCAAAAAGATGAGTGAAAAACTCAGAGCAAAATTTCCTGCCACTACACCTAGCTGCTCCATGGTAAAAATTGGCCGCCTCGATGACTCTTTCTTAGAAGTTTTTTAACCGCAAGCAAGCCCAGTAAAAGGTCAATCCCTGCAGCGAAAAGAAAAGAAAAGGAGAAAAAGGAAAGGAAAAAAATATCAAAAATCGAAAAGCCTAAAGACGTAGGCCACTCTCAAAATTTTGATTTCTGCGCATGCACGAGCCAAAAGTTCGTAAAACGTGATTTCAGTGGCAAGAAGGGCTAGCTGTCGTGTTACAAATGCATTTTCGACCAGATTAAAGCTAATTTGCGGGCCGAGGTCCAGCCTCAAAACCACCAAAATGTCCAAAAAATGCATTTTTGGCAAAAAGTTCCAGGAGTCAAAGGGTTAAAACAAGTTTATAGATCAAAACCAAGTGAGTTTGGACTTTTAACTATGGCCAGTTTCATGGCCAGTTGCATGGAAATGGGCCAGCGTCTTGAAAAACAGTTGTTGTCTCTGAAACGTTAAAGGAGTTTTTCAAAGGTGTTTTTAATGGCCCACAAAACTTGAATCAATTGGCAAAGAACTTCCCTTCGCTTCGGTAGCCGATAGTAGTCTTCGGCTGAAGCAAATGCTACTTCACTGTCACCAACATAGGGTTTGTTCAATTCATACTTTCCACGAGTCTTCAGCAAGAGCTGCTGAGATTTTCGGTCATTTATACACCGCTGTTTGGCATGCATAAACTGAAGTTAAGACACTTGAGAATGTCTCACAATATCACGTCTTTTGCTAGATTTCTTTGCGCGTGCAGTCGAAAAGTATGACCTAGTCAGGCTGTTTATGACGAAACGATCGAAGACGGTTTCCATGGATTTGGTGACAAAACCTTAATCATTCACTTCAGTTATCAGTGCGATCAGCATTGAGATTAGTTGCGAAAGAGTTTGTGATATTTTTCACAGTCAAACCAAAGAGAAAATTCCAAAGCAGAGCGAAACCGAACAACAAAACACAGGTGCGGCGTCAAAAAAAATGGCTTCGTGTCGGCTTAGGTAGCGAGATTGAGGGTGTGAAGAATCGCATTTCTCCAGTTCAGCAAAAATCCAAAATACCAGTCCGCAGAGTTCCTCGTTTGGAAAATAAAAGCGGAAAAAAAGGTCCTCGTCTGAAGACGAAGTTAATATGATGCAGCGCAATCTGAGGAATCGCGTGGAAAAAAGTCAAAACAAGCCGCCATCCCGGATTCCGATTCCGATAGGTCGAGCGAGCAGCAAGGATGTTGGCAGGGATAAAATCCCTAAGAATGTAAATAGCTGCGACCGGAAAAAAAACCATGGGAAGAGACTCAGGTATTGTTAACAATTATAGTAATTGTACTCAAAGCTTTTGGTTTAAATTTGGCGGCGGCAAAAGTTCCAGCCGAGTTGGGCTGCTCTATTTACAAACTACGGAGGGACGTTTAATATCTGTCTTTTAGCTTAATATTTTAATTTCAGTCGCTGAAAATAGTCTCGTTGTTCTTTCATTATGAATGAGACAGATTTTTACCGAAGCCCCCCATAACATATATGTAATTAACTTCAGCTGAAACTGGAAAACTGCGAACAGGAAAAAGCGAAGCAGGACACAAAAAGCGAGATGAAATGATGGGAAGGAGAAAAGCACCCTCCTTCTCATTCCTCTCGCGTAATTCAGTGAACTACGAAGAGTCCACTCTAAACATGCTAAAAGCTTCTAAAGAAATTCGGATTCTTTCGGATTTAAGAGTAAAATCTTAAAGAAATGCACCCTTAGTTAAGGTTGGCTTAAAATGATAATTGTCTTTTTTAGTATTTGCTTTTGGTGGTTACTGTATTTCAACAGGTATAAATCTACGCGAATCTCGCGAAAAACAAGCTGACAAACGCGCAACAACAACTGAACATAGCAGTTCCTGAGGATGCCACCGAACCAACACTGTCAGTGACAACAAAGAATACCAATGAAACAAGTCTTGAAATTAAAGACCGAACAGGTAAATACCCCAGTTGTTGTCATATAAAACTTACAATCCTTTCTAAGAAGTTCTTCATACGTTATATAATATGAGATTATGAACATTTTTGTTCAGTATTTTGCTGAAACGGAAGCAGTGTAGGCGCTGTCGGGTGAGAGCACTTGCCTACCACCAATTAATGTCACCTGTGTTCGATTCTGCATGACGACGTTCTATAGAGCGGTTTGGTCTTACTGTGGTTTGAGACTGACTTATTGGTCTAATTTGTAAGTGATTGGTTTGGTTTGGTTTAACGACACTCAATTGGAAACGGCTCTATGTGAGTTGAGCATGCAGTTTGATGTTGGTACTCGCCTTGTTCCGTGGTTTTTCTCCGGGTTTCTCTGGTTTTCCGTCCTCCACAAAAATCAACATTTTCAAATTCAAAATTCGACAAGGTCAACTCGCCGTGAAGTACGCGCATCAATGAAATCCAGCTAAAAACTGATGTGGCTTGTTCTCCAAAATTATAATCTATTTATTTAATGTTACCCCTCAATTAGGGAATGCACGGCCATATTTATAACTTCGGCCTACACAGAGTTCATAGTCAGAAGTCGAAAGGTGAAGCCCTGAAAAATACGATAAAATGAAGAATGTACTACAGTTCTAGAGTGATAAATTATCAGACAACACGGACAATAGGATATCGTCACCGGTGAAACTTTTGCATCGGAAAATAGGGCGCGCTTTTCTTAAAAAAATGATAAATAAAAAAACCTACACAGTTATGTTTGGGAACTTGACACAAGTTTTTTTATGCCAGTTTTAGTTCTGTAAAACTACACAAGCATAGTTAAAATTTATTTATATATTAGACAAAGAGCAGACCCGGCTTTCTTTTCCTTTAGTGTTTTCACGGCCAGTTTTTCTTTTCTATAATTGACAAACCTTGTTTTTACAAACAGGTCTCCACCAGTTGTGAGGAGGGTCATCGGAAGAAATTGAACAACTTGAAAAAGAACATTCCGAAATAGAGGAAGAACTTCAACTGTGGGTGAGGACGGAGACCAAGAAAACAAAACATTAGAGGAGATCATTGAAAAGACAAATGAAGAAAATGTGAAGCTCTGGGTGCAGATCAGTGCCATGAAGAAGGAACTGAAAGCTTTGAAGAATGAAAAAAGAACCCTCCAGACTAAGTTGGAAACAAAGGCCGTGGTTGACCCAAAGATAATGCTTGAAAGCAGCAATGAAGTCTCCACCAGTTGTGATGAGAAACATAAAAAAGAACTTGCTCAGCTGAAAAAGAACATTCTGAAATAGAAGATGAACTTCAACAGTGGGTTGAGGATGAAAACCAAAAGAATAAAGCTTTGGAGGAATTTATTGAAACAACAAATGAAGAAAATGTGAAACTCTTGGTTCAGATCAGCGTCATGAAGAAGGAATTGAAAGCTTTGGAGAAAGAGAACAATATTCTTCAAGACGAGCTGAAAACCAAGAGAACAGACTTAAAGAGTCTGAGAGTAAACGAGCATTACAATGAAAGAGAACTGAGAAATTTGAAACGCGATTTGAAGAGAAAGGAGCTAAGTCTGGACAACGCCCTGGCCGAGAAACAAGAGCTGTTGGATGATATTGAATATTTGGAGGGAAGCCTGACGGATATTCAAGCGGCCACTGAACTGTTGAACGGGAAAATCAACGAGCTAAAGGACGTGGTGAAGGAATTGAATAAGAGACCAGGTCATGGACATTTACGTGAAGAAGTAGAACTCTTTAAGGATCCCTAGAATTGTTTCGTGGCAAAGAAGAGCTGCTAAGTTCTCAAGTTGACACGTTGAAATCCGAACTATCTCATTTCAAAGCCTGTGAGCTGGACTTGAAAAAACTGCAGGATGAAACGATAAATGATAAAAAAGTGACTGAAGCTCAAGAGCAAGTAGAAAATTTAAGAGAACAGGAAAACTTGATTCTTTCTGAGCTCGACATGGCGTATCACAGTTTAAACCTGAGTGATGTTGTGATTGAGAATTTAATGAAAGATTTAGAATGCGAAATGCTCGAAACACATGTTCTCAGCGCGGCTTTTGAATTTTCCCTGGACAATTGTGCTATTAAAGAGAAAGCACACGCTAACAAAAATGGAAGCCCTGAATATCAACTACAACAACTGAAGTTTCTTCTGAGCATAATGGATTCTTAATGTTTGCAAAAATTAAGTTTGTGTATGTCGTGAAAAATTCTTTTGCTATGTAGATAACTATTTATCGTGTTTGCTCTCGTTTCCAGATTATAGAAAGTGAAGAAAAAATAAGATGCTGTGTAAATTGTATTTATACAGTTGTAATAAATGATGTAGCAACTTGAATGACTCCACTTATGTAACCTGGAACACAGATCTCCACACCTTTGTGGGATTTAGGGGAAAGACATTGCGTTTCGTTTGTTATGTGTACGTATGCTCTTGAGATCAAATCGTAGATAAAACGGGCCACCCGGTCAGGTTGAGAATGAAATTTTTTAAAAAAAATGTATATCATATCCCTGTATAAAATGCGTTCAAAGAAACGTCAGAATAAGATACCAGCAAATAGGCTGGTGCTATCTCTGGATTGAAATAGAGTACTTCTTTTTACCCCTTTTAAACTGGAAATACAGATCCAAAACTAGATGGAAAGAATTCCACTGACAGCGTGCCAGTTCACTGAGCTGCTGAATCCTGCCAGAGCTTTCTTTGGCCGGTTACGTTTTAAGCCTCTCTTATATTAAACCAGCACTTTTCAAACGGTAAAAATAAAAATAATTCACCTTTTTTAGAGAGGGTTTGGCAACGACTGGAACAAGCATATTATATTTTTGGGTTTATAGGTCATCGTTGCTTAAATGCTTCTTTATTGTCGCGACCGGTCAGAAACGAAGACGTGACTTCTGATAATTATTTTGACGCCTGACTCCACATTGATTTACCGTTTTTACTTTGCATTCTCATTCAAACCTTCCCGAGAGAGATATCTGAGGCTTGGGTCGAAAGAAGTTAATATTGCTGACGTAATTCCATGTAGAGTCTCTGATTGGTTGCCAGTAACGATAGTTATTCGTGTTGCCTTTTCATTAGCCAATCAGACACAAGATATCTAAGTGTTACGTCATGGGTATGTGGTTGGCCTTTTGGCCAGTCTTTTAGCCAAGTCTCAGTCACTCATGAACGTCACGTGACCCTCTACAATTGCAATCGGGTTAGATCAGTGAAATAAGACACTGCAACTCAGCTCCGATTTGACTTATAATCGTAAAACGAATCGAAAGTTGTTTCATTTTAAACCTTTTGTGATTTTTTGTCGCATCTACTTCCAGGCTGCAAAGCAACGATTTTCCTCAATCATTTTCTCTTGTTTTCCTACAAATTCATGTAAACACGTTTAAGTTAGTTTTAAGACTCATCCTCTGGGTTGGTGTTCGAATGTGTCACTTGCTTTTAATGCTATTACATCTCTATGAAGCATCCGAACCATCCATTCTTCTCTTTTTTCATAAAAAATTAGCCAATCAAAGCGCGCGCTAGCATATAGCTATGTTATAAATGAAAATGAGTTTGATTTACATGAAATGAAGCTGTAAGCGGAACACATTTTCACCCGTTTTGGCACAGGCTGTTTCAAGATGGCAAAATATAGACGCACACTTATCTTAACGGCAGATATGACCAAAATGAAATAAAACGGAATAAAGGAAAATAATCTAGTCCTTTATTCCGTTTTATTTCATTTTGGTCATATCTGCCATTGGGATCAGTGTGCCGTCTATATTTTGTTTTCTAAAATTTCTAGTGATCCAGGTCTACTTAAGAACCGGCACTCTCATCCGGCACTCTCATCGGTTCGTTGCTTTTGTTTCAAGATGGGCCCAAGTCAATCGGTCCCAGGGCGGGAATCTCCTGAGCTTCCCAACGATGGTACTTCGTTAAAACTCTCTGGATTAATTTTGATATGCAATTTTGGCGCGATCGGCTAGGGAAGATTGACGGGTGTCAATCCCGGGGCCTGGTTCTCAAACTTTTCGGGCCAGCAAAGCCATTTTTAGTTTATTTTATCGGTATAAAGACAGAGAGGTGTATACTTCTGAAACTTCTTGCATAAAGAGAACCTCTTTTTATATTAAGAATATGTACATAAAACAGCTCTGAAGTCATAAGGTCTGAGATTTTATTTTAAACAGCTTAAGGACGTTCGCGCTAATTGTTTCTGCGCATCCTTACTGCGCACGCAAATTTACATGCTACGTCATGCATCGAGCGCGCGCGCTAAGTACTAAAATGAACAATGATAGGGCAGATGGCCATTCCTATAGCTTTGACCAGCTTTGATTGGATTTAACGATCTTGGACGTTCGGTGACCCCTACTTTTCTTTTCAGAGACAGATTTTATTGACAATTATCTCCACTCTGTCCAAAAACGGACAAAAAATCAATGTAAGAAGTTAAAAAAAATTCAAGATTTCTGTTCACGGGAAGTGGAATCCTGCTATCTTGCGGCTGCAAGGCGCGTGAAACTATGGTCGCTAAATGCGAACTTGTTCTTTGAGGAACCTCACCAGTTGACTAAATTCGCTTAATAGGTCCATTCAAACCACATTTGGCAGAGAACACTTCCCTTCAAAGCACTAATTGCAAGATTTTGGGACTTGCAGCCACTTTGGTCTTCTTCGCTAACAAAG
>JAHPZR010039179.1:0-7500 GCA_019787425.1 Platygyra sinensis | reverse complement strand
TTTTTTGATACCATGATTGCGGCATCAATTGATAAAGAGCGGTAATTATGACCCATCAAACTCTACATCTTGGAAAGTGCTGGAAACTGTTTTGAGCCACCTTAAATCCTCTTGTAATTTTCCACTTCAAAATCAGAGTTAAGGAAAAAAAAATATAAAAGCAGCAATGGATCTAGGAGAGGAGCCTGTGGGTGCACATGCTCCCCCCTTTATTTTTGGTAAAAAAGAAGAAATCACAGATTCAAGGAAGAAAAGCCGGCAGGGCAAGTTAAACACCTCCTCCTTCCCCCCCTCCCGCCCCCATAGCTCTAGGTCTGTGTACTTACTTTAGTCCCTCTTTTTTTCTTTTTTTTTTTCTTCTTTTCAACTTCGTAGTTCACACTCAGCAGCAACTTTTTTTGATCTAACCTTAACTCTGAGTGGCTTTGTTCCTTTTTAAATTGGTTACTTGTTGACTTTCAGTGTGGAAATTGGGGAGTCAGTACGAGGGGAAGATGTCTTCATTGTTCAAAGTGGTTGTGGCGACATCAATGATAATTTAATGGAGCTGTTGATTATGATCAATGCATGTAAGATTGCATCAGCACAGCGTGTCACAGCTGTTATTCCATGCTTTCCGTATGCAAGACAGGACAAGAAAGATAAGGTAATAAAACATGCTGTGCTAACATTAAGAAATAGAAAACATGTTCTGTGTGTCTATTTAACAATTAGATTATGAGCTCGAGATTTCTATCCTGTGATAGTTGACGAGGGCGCAGTCCGAGTCAACAATCGCGCGATGGAAATCGAGAGCGAATAATCTAATTGTTTTACTATAAATCTACTAGTCGTTCAAAACTTAATCTAGATCCTCTTCTCAACACTTCGAAGGCGCCAAGAAACGGTCATCATTTTGTCAACAAGCGCACACTGTTAGGCTACTCACTATCTATCACAGAATAGGTGGTGAGTAGCGTAGCCAATCAGAGAACGGCATTCATGATAGAACGCTAGTAGATTTATACAACAAGTTATAAAAAGCTTACTTATTATTTTCTTTTAGCAGGTCAATCTTCTATAAATAAAGCAAAATCTCCTACATCATACCAAAAATTACACAAATTACTCAACCTAGTAGCAGAACTATTACCTACGCATACTACTACAGTGTTTATAAAGTATAGCTACTACACAATAACTTAGTAAAATTAAAAATTATTTTCTTACAATGGAAAATCGTAGAAACACAAGTGGAAGTTTGGTAGAATTAGAAATGCTATGGGAACACAAGCTGACAGCCAAGTGATTCCACAGCTTTTGCAAGCTCTTGCAAACTTTCACAAGTTACCATCATGTTGTATGTTGATAAACATGTTACACAAAGTTGAACTTATGATTACTAAACACAGCATGTTGAGTACTGCAGATGGCATGGTAAAATGTGCAACAATGCTCTTGCATGTCAAGTCACAATAGAATATTACTCGCCCTTAACATGTAAGTTGATTTCACTCAATTGCACTGGTTGTCTGTCTTTGCTACACATGTTTGTGTGGAAAAATGTAGAAGAGTGTTTTACGTAGAAGATGCAAGGTAACGAAGTCTTATGAAATAATTCTTTCCTGTTTAATGTTCTAGAGCCGTGCACCAATTTCTGCTAAACTGGTTGCCAACATGTTGTCAGTAGCTGGTGCAGATCACATCATTACCATGGATCTTCATGCTTCTCAGATACAGGTTTGAACGGAGTGTTATGCTGTGACATATAAGAGCTACCCAGTTGTGGACGTAGTTTCTTTGAATTCATTCCATTTGTGCAAAGGCAAATTGAAACATTACAACTAAATGAAGTTTAAAGAGAAAAATTAATAGCGATACATGTAATTGCATAATAATAATAATAATAGTAATAATAATAATAATAATAATAATAAAATTATTTATATAGCGCTTTATACAAAAGTTCTAAAGAGCTTCACAATGGAAGAAAATAGAATAATAAAACTTACATTCACCTAAGAACTAAAATAACGTTTAAAAAGATACGTTTTAAAGCTGACTTAAAAGCACTGACATTGGGGCTACACCTAATATAGTTAGGAAGGTAGTTCCATAACTTCGGGGCACATACAGAATTGCCTACCAAAATGGCTACATGTAAGGAACAGACCACTATTTTTTGGATGGTTTGAAGGGGCGATTGGGTTTGGCAATTTCCCAAAAAATGTTCCTCTACTGTTGAAGACAAAATCATGAGAAGGGAGGGAAGTATAGAAAAAATAAGCAAGTGCTTTCTGCTACGCAGGTCCTGTGTTTTACAAAATAAAAAAAAGTTTCTTGCAAAAGCTGCTGCCCATCAAAATAATCATACTTAACCTTAAGGTGATAAGTTTTTTAATGTTCTAGAAAATTGCCTAATCCCCTCCCTTTCAAAAGAGTAATGGTCCATCCCTATGAATAAGAATGGGACAACTAAAAAAAAAACAACTCAACACAAGGGCACAAAGTACCAATGCACAGGTGATCAAGAAAGATTGAACTTAATCCACAGCCCACTTAATGAGTTTGCCGTATACTATGTGTGTTTAAGCATCGCCTTCTACCACACCTGCAGTGTGTTTAATCATTGTTCTGTACACTGTCTGTCTGCCTTTCAGGGTTTCTTTGATATACCAGTGGACAATTTGTACGCTGAGCCTGCTGTGCTGAAATGGATCAAAGAGCACATTTCGGACTGGGAACGTTCAGTGATTGTATCGCCTGATGCAGGAGGAGCTAAAAGGTTTAAACAAAGACTTATTCTTTTGTACACACAAAAAAAACTTATCCTAGATTAGAATATAGCAAAGTCCAGCAGCATGAACTTTGGTTTGACAAAATGGGGATTAAACTTTGGCTAGGGATTGCTGTGTAGTGTAAAACACTTACATAGTTCCTTTATGACCCCTCACACAATTTCCTTGGAAAAAACACAAGGAAAAAGGTCCTGTATGAGGGCCATACAAGTCAAAGTGATAGAGCCGAAAAAATATACATGTGCGACCTTGCTAGAAATGTCACGCATATCCTCATTCCACCAAAAAAGTCGCACAGACCTCGGTGCACTCAGTTTGTGCATCCTGACCTCAAGCTAAACATTTTCCTGTCCGACACTCCCATTCAGTCTATGAACTACATAATACTATGATCATTCTTTGTAGTCTTCACTTTCATTATACACTGTTCTCACATCATTATGTCACATTTTACCTCTTTCTGCCCAAAAGTATATTAATTTTACTTTAATATTACTGACCCCCTCCCCTCTAGTCAAAGGTGGTTCCAATATCAGAAAATGTTGTATCGAAGAGCAGTTGAAGAAGGATGACAAGAATAAAGAAAATCATCAACTAGAGAATATTTGAAATGTTTGGTAAATGGTGGTGAGAATTAATATTTTGATATTGGAAGTCAAAGAAATAAGTAATTTGCTGGTGTGTTTTTTTCAGAGTGACGTCAATTGCTGATCACTTGAATGTTGGCTTTGCCCTGATTCATAAAGAGGTAAATTTGTCTAAGTTTGCATTACAAGGATTTAGAACCCTGAAGTACTTAGACAGTATTTTTGTCACAATCTCCTTCAATGTTTTTTTAATGTTAATTTGGAAAGGTTTGACTATTCTGTGGGCCTATGAATCCAAACTTCTTCTCATTGTCATTTTTTCAAGCCCATTTTTATGTGAAAATTCAAGACTTCTTTATTCTCTAACTCCACCTAAAGCATAATCATGACCCTGTAATATTTTGCATACCTATGTTTATCAGAGAAAAGTAGCAAATGAAGTGGCAAGCATGGTTCTTGTGGGAGACGTCAAAGACCGCACAGCAATTCTTGTTGATGACATGGCTGACACATGTGGTACACTCACGCTAGCAGCACAAAAGTAAGTTACCGGGAGTCTGTTTTAAGTTTGTCTTTCCCAGCCCTGACACAAGGTTCTTTCATGCGTTTCAGCTCTTTGTGAATAGTCTTTCTTCGGCTGGCAACTTGATGTTTGCACTCACCTCCCTCTGCCATACAGATCTTTTTCGACCATCGTTTTGTTATGAAAGCTCAGAATCAATCTTTACGTTTAAGTTGTTGTAATTCATGATGTATGTGCTTTACTCAAGTGTCCTATTTATGGAAACTTGCAAATATATGACATAAATTGATGCAAAAGGTTAGGTAGCATACATGTACATGTATAGGGCTGTCAATTAGGTTTGGAATCACCGTGAGTTGCTTTGACCTTCAGATCCACTTGTTGTTTTGCGGGTAAATTACATGACTGTATGCCAACAACAGGGACGTCCCACTGTAACATCAAGGGTCCATCATTCAATGCACTTGGGTATAACAAGTGTTATAGATTACATACCTATGTATCTAATTGGCTAAATATATGTGAAAGGATTTCAAAATCTTTTGCTTTGCTGAAGGCACAGTTTCTCAATCGCCAGGTATTTCTTGTCATTTGTTCAGATTGCAAGATGCCGGTGCAGCTAAAGTGTATGCCATCTTAACGCATGGCATCTTTTCTGGCCCCGCCCTTAAAAGAATTGAGGAGAGTGACCTTGAAGCTGTTGTAGTCACAAATACCATTCCACAGGAAATCAAGATGCAGAGTTGCCAAAAGATTAAGGTTTGTGATCATTTTTCTTCATTGAGGCTTCAAGTAACTTGAACAGAATGACTGACATTGTCTAAATGTTGCAACATAGGCATGACTTCTGTGTGGAAATGCCATTGTTAACCATCAAAGTCATAGTCAGTTTGACAAAATGAATAGATTCAATGTTGTTGTGCATCTGTTCAGTTATTTATCATCAAATTGTGACAAGACCAAAAAAGTGGAGCTGGATGTGATAACCTAGTGTAGCAAGTGTGTCACTGATGTTTTTTTTGCACATTTAGATGTCTTCTGTGCTCACTTTCTGAACAGATGCATGAAAACATGGATTCTTCCTGTGTAATGTAATAACAAAAAATGTTATGCGTTTGTCTTCCAATTGATCATAAGTAAGAACCAATCAAAATGCAAAAATACATGTACATGTAATTAGACATGGCACCAGCATGGTGTTCTTTTTAGTTAAGATGATTTCAGCAGAACATTTGAACAATAGTGGCAAGAATAAAGTTACAAAAAACTTCATAGCATGGTAATATTTTGAAGATAAGCAGAACTTATCGTGATTTAAGCTCTCAAGCTGACCCTGTGAGAGAAAATTGAACTTTAAGTTATCCATATTTCAATTAAAACAGATGTTTCACATTAGCTGACACCACAATAACACATGCATTAAGCATTCTTACAATATTTTACGTTAATTTTCTCCAGAATGTGTGGGGATTTAGTTGCAGGGTCACCTCGAGAAAGGAAATACAGTGAGATGTTTTAAATGGCATTCAAAACGTTACCCTGCTATGACTAGATTTTTAGTAAATACCAGTAGGCTTTGCCATTCTCGAACTTTGAGCAGAATCCTCTTAAATGTTTAAACCACACCCAACTTTGTTTATTGTTTTCAACTTTTTTGTTGACACTCATTATTTTCTCTCCTCTTGTCTTAGTGCATTGACATTTCCATGATACTTGCTGAGGCAATTCGCAGGACACACAATGGTGAATCTGTGTCATACCTATTCACAAATGTACCTCTCTAGATATCCAAGATATTTGTACAGAAGAGTATATGGTCATTGTTGCTACGTGTACATAACCAGACTTGAACAGAGACTGATATTTGTAGTCAAGCTAAAGAATATAGATAATTATCTCTCATGACGGCTTAACGCCAGTTAATTTGAATGACAATCTGTGAACCTTAGCCTCGCATTGATGAGAGAAATCCTTTGTCTGGAAGGAATGGGGACTGGTCCTTCAAAAACCATGGGCTTTGCAAAAATTTCATCAAATTTCACAGGCCTTGCAGTTTCTTTCTTTTAGCTATTATGTGCATCTTGCAGTCTCAATTTTTTTGGGGGGTAGGGGAGGCAAATCTGTTTTAGAATCTTGATTTGTTTGCAAGACGAAGAAAGTCTCAAAGCTTGATATGTTTGTTTTATTAATGACATCTGAATGTCTTAGAGTGTGAGTGTCTCATACTCCCATT
The DNA here is from genome assembly GCA_019787425.1 of Platygyra sinensis. NCBI lineage: Eukaryota > Metazoa > Cnidaria > Anthozoa > Scleractinia > Merulinidae > Platygyra > Platygyra sinensis. The sequence continues at coordinate 1,380 of JAHPZR010039179.1, read as the reverse complement.
TAAAATATTATTCAGCCTTGTGAAGAGAATCCTAGTCTCGCCTTGTCGCAAAGTCTCATAATTATCTACCATTCACTACCCCTCCCCCCCTTTCTGAAAACAAGCGTATGGCTAAGGTTTGGCAAGCTGGGTTATTTGTGTTACAGACCATCAGTTTAAGTATTATTAATCAGTCTACAGGCGGAGTTGTGCTCTAAAGATCCTTTCAACATCTGGAGTAATATTAACCCTTTAGTGCCCAAGGGGCCTCCCTTTGACGAGTAAAATCGTCTGGCGTTAGACAGAGTAAAATCTATAAGTCACTATTGGGCATTAAAGGGTTAATAAATGTCATCAGCAGAGTCATAGAAACGCATTCAGGCAGTTGCTTGGAAATTACATTTTCAGTCTAGCACATAATATGAGCAAATTTTTGTTTTTTGTCCTGATAACCATAGGGCTAATAATTCTTTAACCAGCTTCAAGTAATTTCCAAGTAACAGCTTGACTGCAGGTAGTAAAACACAAAATTATACCTAAGAATTTGGTTTTAAGTCAGTTTTGTGAAGATTATTTGTCATAAAACTATTAGATATGTTAGCTTAAGTATTACTACAAAGATTTTGTTAGACATTTTTATGAGAAGTAAGTACTGATAACTGTTCCAATGTTCAAATAAACGCCGACTCGTTTAAGCCGAGTTGTAAAAAGAACACCCAAACCTATTCAAACTCGAGAAAATACAATTCAGCTCCCAGATCCCTCCCAAACTTTCTGCTTCCTTTGAGGCCCCTTCCAAACTACGCCGAAGGAATTTTAAAAGGCACTTATATTTCTACGGTTAGGCCTACCGTCCACACTAATCCGTCACGAAAACGGAGCTTTACGAAAACACTTGAAAACGCCGACTTCTCGTTTTCGTGTGGAGAGAAAACCTTTTCAAAACGATGACGTCACGGTAATCACGTGATTTCCCTGTCGGTGTTTTCCAAACTGAGTAGTGATTGTTGCGCTCGTTGTGTGGAAGAAAATATTTTGATGCGATTTCAGAGTGAAAGGCCTCCGTTTTCAAATTCCTCGGGCGTTGTGCGGACAGAGTCTGACTTCTCCAGGTTACAATTATTAACGTGGTAGATTCTATAGTGCATTTAACATTTATTTAACATGTGTAAAGTTCAAAGAAATGCAGAATACAGATGTACTTTTTTCACTTTGTCTGACTCGTTTGTTTATTGAAGTCTGTTTCTGTCTAATGGCAAACTTTACGCTGCTTACAATAAATTTTTAAACTTTTAGGAGTACATGACAAAGAGCGGTTTTACTAAACCAGTGGAACAGAAACTACTCGTTAGTGCGTAATATATTATCTGCTAATTAGTATTAGTGTAAATTTACCGTAGT
>JAHPZR010039177.1:0-19953 GCA_019787425.1 Platygyra sinensis | reverse complement strand
TTTTCACAACGCGGGTTTATTGTTCGCTTACACATAATAGAGACTTCGACTTCCAATGAACCCGTCATCGGTCATTGAAAACGGGCACAAAACGAGACTTGCCTCCCGAATTAGAAGATATGGTGTTTCTCGCATTTGTGCGAAATTGATCCAGTTTTCAGTCGAATTTTCCCCGTGGAGTTAAAGAAGGCGCGCTTGTTTTCCTTTCGCGGGAAGAACAACAAAGAAGCTGGCCCTGGATATACGTTTGGATTTGTTGTTGCGGCAAACCATTAACAGTTGTTGAAAACCAAACAAAACCGACAACCGCGATTGGCTTGTACATGAATTCAATCACCTGAGAACGACAGAGAGAACCAAAAAGTGTCTTCAGCTAGCGCTAGCCGTGACCAACCTCGTAGAGCATCGAATCAAGACAACAAGACGAAGGTACCAAGTTATATCATTAGATTAATCTTTCATTTATATGATAATTAACTTACACGGATTGTCATGCTTTTAGTTAGTATGGGGACTAGACAGGTACTAAAAATCACTGTTTTCATTTGTGAGTTAGACCCTATACTGGGTCCATCGTACAATAGTTTTCTGAAAGACAATTATTTCGGATACATAGAAAATCCGTATAGGTACATATTATAAATGCTCTCTGGTTTGCCCACGCAAACGTCCACGTAGAATTGACGTTGCCGAGGGTTAGAGGATATTTTCGGGTTCACCCAAATTGAAGTCCATGCAACACAGTTGCTGATGAGTGCTTCAAAATATGTAACAAAATCCGACGTGCGTGACGTACATTACAGGAACATGTTACATATCCTTTCAGGTTCATCCAGGCTGAAGTTCACGAGTAATTCGAGATATGTAACAAAATCGTGATAGAGATTTTTCCGTTGGCAACATGTTACATATCCTTTCTGGTTCACCCAGGCTGAAGTCCATGCAATACAGTTGCTGAGTGCTTTGGGATATGTAACAAAATCGTCAAAGTGTTTTTCCGTTGCATTATAGGATCATGCTGTGGTGGGTTCTGGTTCACCCAGTCTTATTGAAGTACATGCAGTACAGTTGTTGAGTGATTCTGGATATGTAACAAACTCGTGATAGTGACTTTTCGGTCGTGTAGTTTCCAGAATCGCTTCGCATTACTTGAAAACAATAAGATTACGAGCTCGTGATTTCTATCACGCATAGTAATCGTGAGCGTAACCTCTTGAGAGGTTTTTGAAAACCTCGTTGCAATAATTTTTGAGAATTTCTGACTGCATAACATAAACTGATTTTCAAAGTGTCTGGACACATGACGCGTTTTGTGGAACACAAACGATCACTGCCAGGGATATGATTACACTGGAATGTTACAAGCCACTGGTATCCCGTGGAGAAGTAGAACTAAAAGTTCTTCATCTCCACGGGATCCAAGGTCTGTTTTTGCCGTGCAAAGAACGTCTGGCTCGTTGTGCTACAACATACACTGTATACTGTATTGTAATGGAAATAATAAAATAAAATTTGTAATAAATTAATATTAGAATCTGGTATCTTTGTAAATATTATATGCTATAAAATTCGTTATGCTCAGAATAAAAATTAGAGGATGAGTCTTATCCCCTTGAACAGGAGCCCGTGCCTTGAATAAGAATTCTATAATACAATGAAAAAGTCATTCACACGTAGTAGTAAGTGTTAACCACATAAACAGCAACATTAACACTGCCACTGGTACTTTAAAAAAAAAAGAACCACAAAGTGTGGTTTTCATTTAGGCGCCATTTATGCAAAGGGTCTATACTCGTCTGAGCAAAACTGCTAAGGTTTACGTGTCGCTATCGTAAAACCACAAAGGAGAGTCTGTGTTGGCCTGTCTATTAACTTTTCAAAAAGGTAAATCGTTCAAAGACACTCGCCAGAACAAAACTTAAGAGGCTTACGTGCCGCTATCGTAAAACCACATAGGAGAGTTTGTGTTGGCCTGTCTATTAACTTTTCAAAAAGGTAAATCGCTCAAAGACAAACTCGCCAGAACAAAACTTTAGAGGCTTACGTGCCACTACCGTAAAACCACATAGGGGAGTTTGTGTTGGGCTGTCTAGGACCTTTTCAAAAAGCAATATTTGTCTGAAAAAAAAATTCGCGCAGAGGGTTTCACCTGAAAAAAAAATTCCTGCACAAGCCGTGAGAGAAAAAAAAAATTCGAGCAAGCTGAAAATTCCCCTCCCCCCCCCATCACTTTTCTAATGGTCCGTCCCTTATTTCGCCGGATTTGGAATGGTTGACCTTCACTTAATTGAATCTACATGTACATTTTAAGCTGATAGACGCACTGATAAATTCAGATCAGCTGGCGGCGAGATTCGTAAGTAAAACTATTTTTTGGATTTTTCCTGGCACAGCTAATGCCACTGTCAGGAACTCAACCTAAATAAACTTACCACTTTCCAGTCCTTCCGGAAGTGATCAGTACCAATGTATTCCACATAGTTAGCAAAACCTTCATTAAGCCACAAGTCATTCCACCACTTCATAGTGACCAGGTTACCAAACCACTGGTGCGCAAGCTCGTGAGCCACAACTATGGCCACATCTTGTTTATCAGCGGCGCTAGACGAGGCCGGGTCACTCAGCATGTAGGTCTCGCGGAATGTGAGTACTCCCCAGTTCTCCATGGCTCCAGCCGCAAAATCAGGCACAGCGACCAGGTCTGATAAAATAAATGATCAATAAAAAGAACGTGGAGCAGAAATTTTCAGATGTTAATGGGCGACTAAATTATGTTTAAAGTAAATATCCTGTTCAAGTCTGTTTTTTTTTTTTGTCGGGCTTCAATTTCACAGCTGTAGGCTTAATTTATAACTACGATGATCAATTATGTCTTCATAAATTATGTTAACTTACCCATCTTGGGAAGTGGGTACGGTATATTGAAGAATTTTTCATAGTAATTCAATACATTTTCTGCCACGCTCAAGGCTAGGCTTGTACTTTCAACCGCGTCCTTCCTGGACCAAACTCGAATCTGGAAGAAATGGTACAGAAAATGATTAGATTTAAGGTGCCCTTTGACGTACTAGAAGTTTGGCCAACCTAACTCTTTGAATCACTGACGAAGATGCAGATTAACAGGTTTTTAATTCCAGTTTGTGTAAACAACCTTTGTGGAGAAAACAAACATTATGAGATATCGTTTGAGTCACGAGGGTTGGCCGATGCTATTGAATCTTCGTGATACACCGGAAGAGTTTCTAATTCTTACTAACCAATCACATCATTTTGCGAGCGTTTTCAAGCACACGGTAAATTCTCAAGACAGCTTTTACGTCATAAGTACGCGTGTTTGGCACTAAGCATGCTATCTAGAGAGAACCACGGCCTCAGAAAGTATTCCAAACAGAGAAAACGAGAGGTTCATTTAATCTTTCTCCTTTCATGATTCGCGGCCATAACCACAGACTTATTACTATTATCAGTTGAGTACGGCTCCACGGAGCTTTGTTGACGAAGGTTTGGCCTTTATCTTAAGGTGTTGTCACGAGCAACTTTACCCGTTTCCAATGGGATCGTCGTCTACAATTTCGCGCTTTGCCGCAAGTCCCATCAAAGGCCGACCAATGGCCACTGGAAACGGAGCGAGTAGCCTGTTGCCACAGCACAAATTGAACGTTAAAAACTGGTCACCAAACTTTTGTCGCGCCGTACGCAACTGATAATCGTAGCACACCACGAGGCGAACAGAAATGCATGAAGGCAACATAGCGCACATACCCGTTTTCCCGCTTTTCGTGTGAGATTCTTTGTAAGCAAAGTCACACACAATAAAAGCCAGTAGATATGTACTCATCTTGAGACTCTCTTTAAAGTGACTTTCCACAAAGCCGTCATCAGGACGAGTCACGACTCTCTCCACAGGCATGTTGGAGAGAGCTTGGTATCCCTTCTCGTGCACCAAGGTCACAATAAACTTCGATTTAAACTCAGGTTCGTCGAAGCAAGGGAAAGCAGCTCTCGCATCTGTGGCTTCAAACTGAGTTGTTGCCATGTGCCTTTTAAAAAAGTCATTAAATTAATTTCAATTACAATTTACTATTTGTAAGTGGTTCTACTCGCGATTCAAACGCTTGTACAAACATCAATGCGCATCACAGGGGAAACTATTTCAGGTTGCGAGGAGGGGCACGTTTGGGTCACGCAGGCGAGCGACGAAGTCCCGATAGAGAATGTGTCGGTGATTGAAGCAAGCCGGGGGCAAGCTTCACCAGTCGCGCGTTTGACCCAACCTTTGCCGTACAGGCAGAATAGAACTTTAATTTATAGCTTATGTTACTAAGAATGTTTGAGCCGTGGAGCGTTTTAAAAACTTTGATCTCATTATTGAGCTCACTGCCTCGGAAAAACGGCAATATAGGTTTCTTTCTGAGAATTTATTCGCGATTTCTGACGTTCTTCCTTGACATGCAAGCCTCTAAGAGGAAGGACAGGGACTAGGGTAGATAAAAAGATAGAAATGTAATCCTGGCATGATTTTACTATAATCTAATACCCCATTCACACCAACTCAGGAAACATGTTTAATTAAACCAGGTTTAGAAAAATGAAAACTATTATAGAAAAACTGCAACTCAGGCTTTTTTGCAGGATTTAGATGAACTTATAAACATGTTTTTTAAGTTGTGCTGAATTTGAAGTAAAAAAACATCAGTAAGCAGCTTTTATACACTGAAAATTCAAAAGATCTGTTTCAGCCCTTAAGTGTCAATTCAGCCCTGCTGGCTAAAGTATGATTCAGTCCTTCCTGGAGCCATTTGAGTGTAATCTGGGCCAAAAAAGCTACATCAAAAGGCTATTCCAGTCAACGGTAGGGCCCATTTCAGTCCAGGGACCAAATCAGCCCTAGCTAATTGAACTGTATTGGCCCTGATTTAAGGGAGCCAAATTAGACTCAAAAATAGGACTGTATTTTACTCACCGAAACGGCCCTATTTTTAGGGCTAAAACAGATCTTTCTGATGAAAGAAAACAATTTTAAACCGTGTTTAACTAAACAGCTTTTAAACATGTTTAGCTTTGGTGTGAATGGGGTATTAGTCTAGGTAGTTTTGTTTTTGAAAATGATAACCTTCTAAAATAGAGTTTTAAACACAGATATGAAGGCTAACCCTGAAAACATGCACTAAACGAAAACATTCACCTGATTGGCTACCATGCATGAATTTATTCTCGACATAATCGGGATGAACTCATTTAAGATCAAGAAAAACCCGACTTAGCGATTAATTTATTCATTCTTAAAACCTAACCTATTGATTTTGTGTTTACCTTTGAGGAAATTTAGATCTAGATCAGTTCTATCAATGTTAGGTTTACAGGTTAAGAAATGTTTACCTTATTTCTCCACTCTTTGTCTTGTAAGAACTCCTGTAAAATCCCGTCATTGTATTTGACAGATGGCCGTTAAACTGAAAGTTTACTGTATACTTCTCTCCCTGTCTCAGTTCGTCTCTGAGTTCAACCAAATACTGCTCCAGTTTCTTGCTCTCTGCCACTCGCAAAACAGGAATGTAATTTCCGTTCGAGTCCTCGATACCATAACTGGTGATATTCAAGTGTTTAACATGAAGGAGGACATTTTTAGTTGGTTTCTCGACGGTCACATCAATCTTTACTCCTCCATGGAAATCAAAAGTCGTTAAGTTTGGATGAAGGTAAACTTGATACCTCTCTGGTTTGATATCCTTGGGTAGCAAAATATTCTTGCGGGGAAAGTTCTTCTCGCTGTCTGCCGAACGGGTAAATCGATCCCCCGTGATGTAGTCAACAGCGCGACGGTAGAATTCAATTTCGCTGTCAGAGGCATGGACAAACGCGGAGAAAACGAAGAGAACAATTGCTCCGAAGGCGATGGTTAGTGTTATGAAGATAGCGCACAGTTTTCCAGTACAAATTCTGCTTCCTTGGTAGCTGACACGGGACTTTGAGTTAGAAGAAAACGATTCGCTGCCATCTTCAACCGGCGCCGCCCGGTAACCACGCTCGCGCATTGCGAATTCAATATATATTCAAGCTGTTAAGATCCCGGCTTTTTCCAGACAACTTTCACGTTTACTCCCGTCTTGTTCCTCAGAACAGCCCTACCAGTGGGTTCTGTGGTTACAGAGAAAACAGTTTTTTATACTAATAAGATCATGCTGTTATTTTAAGATTTGGGTTTGAAATATTTACAAAGATTCTCAAAAAGTCATAGTGATGCAAGCAAAGCTCTAACCAATAGGAGGATCATCGAACTGAAGAGAGAAAAAACTCAGCTCCGAACTCAATAAATCATCAATGGACGGGTTGTGTTTTTACTTACCTTTGATAAGAAATAGTTTTCAGGTTGTCCAGTTCTTTTGTTTCTGTTTTGGTGATGGAGAAATAAAAACGCTAAATCCCATGAATTGATTATGACAAGATGAATACTCTGAAATCAAACAAGTGACAGGTTGCAACTGGTGGAGGTGTGACTGTTTCACGCTTCACTTCACAAACTCCAGGAAAACCGTTTGAGAAAATCCACGTATACCTCAACTGAAAAAGCATAAGGATCAGAAAACTGAATCAATTTTCTTCCAGCCAGGGCCTTTATTTTAATCAGTGTGGCTACGAAGGCTCTAGGGACGAATTGGGGTTGAGTTGAGTTTTACCGGTCGAGCCATAGTTTTTTAACAGCGCATGTCTGCGTGAGCAAGTCAAATATTTGCTAATCTAGTGAAGTTAAGACTACATGTGCGTTTTGAGTATAGTGATGATTTTGAGAAACATTCCGACAACAATTTACCTCATATATAATCACCGAGTCGATAAAAAGCTGCTGATAGCTAGCTATAGATTAATGCTTATTGTATAGAGACACAAGAAGCAATTTTGAACGTTTACTTATAATATCAAAGAATATGAAATTTTCTTTCTAGTTTCCAACAATGCTAACGAAACCCCATGTCAACATTTTCTTTTTTGCTTTTTCAAACACACCGACCGAGTAACCGTCTCTATGAAAATATGAAATAACATTTTGTAGATCTTACATGTAATAAGGCATTGTACTCAAAGAATATACCAGCTTCAGTTTTATTTTGAGAATGAAGTCTTTTTTAATACTTTTTTTCTAAAATGTTTCCACTCCTCATGAGAAAAGGTAACCGCAAAATTCAGTATTTTTTGTTTTGCTCCGTGTCCAGATTATTAGGGACGTACCTGTGGCCACCTTCATTCAAGAATACCTAAATTCAGTATCAGCCAGAAAATTAGTTAAAGAATTACAGGTGAAACCAGGTCTGCAGCTAATATGAGGCAAACTAAGGCACGTGCGTCAGTCATTCAGTTTTCGTTTTTGTTGGCATTCTTTTTGGAAGGAAAGTAAAACACTGCTAAATATCTAGGAAGAGAATTAAATCATGAACCTTGCCTCAGTCATAATTTTTTTTCTTGTTATGACCCTGTTCATCACACTACGCTCTTTCAAACATTATGGGTTTTTTTTTCTCAGTCTGCTAAGAGCTGACCTGTTAATTAACTTAAACACCTGTTGCTCAAGTTCGATGCACCGCTGACAAACTTCAAACAAATTTATCAACAGGAATTAGACTGCTCTCTTTTCATGGCGGTCTCCCGACTCTGTCCCCTCGCGCTGGCGTTTAGCGTCGCCTTAATTATCGCCGTTTCAACTGTTTACACGTTCATCAGCGGCTACAGTGAAGACCTTGTTTTTCAATTCAAACGAAGCCGAGGACCTTCAAAAAGACATTCAAGACTCGACGAGAAAATGGAATTCCCGTATCAAAATATTCGTATTCCAAATCACGTTCGTCCATTGTCTTATGACATTAACATTCACCCAAATTTAACGACTTTTGAGTTTACTGGTAGGGTTATAATTAATATACGGTGCTTTCAGCCCACGAGGAACATATTATTTCATGTGCGTGACCTTCGTGTTAGTAATGCGAAGCTCACGAATTCAAACAAAAACGTTTGAAAATCGCGCGGACAGTGCAATACAAGAAGAACCAACAACATTTGATTATCGTGAATGAAGAACTCCGAGAAAAGGAAAGATATGCACTTTATATGGAATTTAATGGAACGTTATCTAAAAACACGGAAGGATTTTACAGAAGCAGCTACAAGACGAAGACAGGAAAAGTCAGGTTAGAGTTACCAAGCTATTCCAGTAACAATCTTTGATTAAAAATCTGAAAAGAAGATGAATAGTTGTGACAATTGGACTGCAAAATTGAGGTTTCTATCTCATTTAGCGGAAACTGATGGGTAACCAGGGTTACAGTTAATTGCGAATATCCTTGCATGTCATTGGTTAAGCCATTGTTAACAACTAAACATGATTTGTCAAAGTTCGTGCTCCTTTTGATTATGCTTTTAGACTATCCAGACTTTGAGTTTTGAATTTTCAGATACCTGGCGACAACTCAATTTGAAGCTACAAACGCGCGCTCTGCCTTTCCATGTTTTGACGAGCCCGCGTTCAAGGCGGTTTTCCACATTACAGTAGTACATGACGTCAGTCACAAAGCGCTGTCCAACATGCCATTAGAGTCACGTGACAGAAGAAATGACGGTCTTTTGGAAAGTCGCTTCTCTGCAAGTGTTCCCATGCAAACATATCTTGTGGCGTTTATTGTATGCGACTTTGAGTACAAGGAGACCAATACAAAGAGCAACAAGAAGGTGGACTAGATGACAGTTTAGTCAAGTTTTGTAGTTTAGTGCCACAACTTAAAGTGGCACTATGATCAAATTTCGCTATCATTCATTTTTTTTACATTTTCGTACACAAAAGGTCTTTCTAGATATCTTGCCAAATTTCAATCTATACGAACATTACCATGCAAGTTTTCTGGACCTTTATTTTCGAGAATTTAACGCCGCCACTAATTTTCCGTGTTCCATACAATTCTTCGATGAGAATTAGGAGTAAATGACATCAAATTCTCAAAAATACCGCACGGATTGAAATTGTAATAACATTTAAAACAGCGATTCGCACGGATGAAGAACAAAAACTTTGGCCCCTGTATTCGTGCGCGCAATTTTCCACACTTATTGTTATTATAATTTTAATCTGTGCGATATTTCTGAGAATATGAAGTCATTTACTCCAATTTTCAACCAAGAATTGCAACAAGGAAAGTTAATGGCGGCCGTAGATTCACAGAAATAAAGGTCCAAAAAACGTGCGCTCGATCTATACTTCGTAGATAGACTGAAATTTGGCAAGATATCCAGGAAAGATCCACTGTGTACGAAAATTTGATCATAGGGGCACTTAAACTAATGCCATCTTAAGAAGATTAAACTTGCGAAATAAATCATACATGCGAACAACATACATTCCTCTGCCACTTCAAAAGCAAAGACTGGTACATGTAACACTTTCATATTGCTAACAAAAAAAGAATTTTAGAACGAGTAGAATCTTAAGCTAAATGAATCACCTATTGCCAGTAAATATAACCTTAAGTATATCTTTTATTCGAATAACATTAAGTGAGTCAAATTGTAGTCATGATGTCTAATGAGAAGTGCAACGAAAAACGGGACTGTCTGGTTTATGAAATGTTATTCATAAGGAAGGAAAGGCCTTGCTTAAACACACAATCACATTCCCTTCGCGCAAAACTATATATTTAAATTTGAAATTATTTACCTGTACACTTTTACACCTTTACGTTTTATCACCTCGATGGTATATATTATGTTATCAATTTAGTTCTCCCTTCACTTTAAAATGATGATCAAAACGTTGTGTAAAACTTCTTTCTCACATGTCTTTCAATGTAATGTCTTAGATAAGGGTGTGGTCCAAACCTGATGCAATTGACAGCGTGGACTAGCTCTGGATGTGGCCAAGCGAACTCTGGAATATTATGAAGATTTTTTCAAGGTCTCGTATCCGTTGCCTAAACTCGGTAGGTATTATTTTTTGCCACTCTAACGGAACTGAACTTAGGGGACAAATATAGTAGATGATTGCCTGCGATAGACAAGCATCCCATTCGAACGGAGTATTGTGTTAAATGTATCGACCACTCAATTTGTAGTAATCAGAAGCATTCCACCTACCAAAATAACCCAGGGAGGAATATATCTGCGGAAACTGTTGCACTGCGTAGGCGATGAAATGCCGTCCTCTTTTATCACCTGTTTCAGATCAATATGAAACCCTTCTTTGAGGTTTGATTTTGCTGTCACTCAGCTCTCCATAAAATAACCGACTAACCGATTTGACAACTAAGACCGTTCTGTTTTCCAGATCTCATTGCAATTCCTGACATGGGCGGCGCTATGGAAAACTGGGGACTAGTGACGTTTCGTGAGTCCGCTGTACTGTTTGACTCGAGCACAGGAAGCGTAGCTGACAGGAAACTGGTGACGATGATTGTCGATCATGAGCTTGCGCACCAGGTAAAATAAAGTTTAACGTAATGCAACCTGCTGATCCTATGGTCAGCTGACTGAAAACTCTCGGGATCTGGGAACCACATTGAACGTAATGCAGTTTAAGCAGTTTGCTCAAAGGTGGCGTGATATTGTATCATGATAAGCAAATTCGATGTTGTTGTAATCTCGAAAAGGTTCGTTCGAATCAACTTTGGGACATACAAAATTGGCCTAAATCTTTTTCGCCCGAACATTTTTACGATACGTAGAAGAAGAGGTTTGCTATAAAATTTAACTATAAATAATTGCGAAAAGATTTTTTCAAACTTAAAACCATCTGGTTAAAAGTTTGAATTTTCAAACTTTTAAGCTCATGGTTTTGTTTTTTTGACGCGTAATCTTCCCTATGAAACTGGAGTTAATTAAGCTCATAAGTAGTGACTTATTTCCCTGGCGCTTGATAATAACTGATATCTAGGGAGCTTCCCATTCAACCAAAACTTCCGAAAATTACGAAACGGGGACAAATGGTACAAAGTATTTCCTAGGGAAAGTTCCAGAAAAACCGTAAATCGTTGAATGCCCGAAAAATGAACCATTCAATCAAAATTTCCTGGAGAAAAATCAAATGGCATTGAAACTCCCGGTAAAAATTTCCGAAAATTTCATAGACCTCACGAGGTTGTGTTCTTTTTCGATAATAATACCAGTTGTTTGCGGAGTTTTGGTAGTTTAATTATGTTGGATGTTTCCTCGTCTTTTCAGTGGTTTGGTAACTTGGTAACGATGAAATGGTGGAATGATCTGTGGCTGAATGAAGGATTTGCCGTGTACATGGAATACCTAGCAACTGATAACTACAACCCTAAATGGAAAAGGGTGAGAAATTAAAGAGCACTGGCCTTGTTCCAACTAAACTACGAGTAGTGCCTCTTTGCTTTGTCCGTCGTGCATGAAGCGAAAGAAAACCACCATAAGAAAAATGGCCGCGCCTGGGGGTCGCGATCGACGGACTATGGGCCCAGTATATGGTCTCGGGTACCCGAACATCCTTACCTCCGAGGCAACTTTAGCGAGTGTTTATGTTTAAGCGTAACCCCTGTAGGCCGAGTCAAAGTTGACCCGGAGTGTATTGCATAATCAAATGTGCAAACATCCCTCTTTCTTCGAGTTTCCCTCGGTAGTCCGATCACAGTGTGTTTTGCCCAGTCAATTTTCACTTCTCTGATACCAACGCGTGCTTTAAATCCCAAATCTAGGCATTGCATGATACTCGCCACGCCGAGAGTTGTGGCAAGCCAAAGCGTTTGCCCTACCTGCCAAGGCGAGACAACTTGCCCACCCGAGTTGTCATCCCCCTCCCACCGAGGCGGGCTCGCGATTCTAATGTGAACGGTTGGTTAGATCTTTTGCAAAGAAATAAACTAAAAGTAACCTCGGCCAGGGTAACTCGGGGAAGGGTTGTCTGGAATAGCCGAGATCATATAAATAGGCCCTAAGCAAAAGAGGGACTACTCGTAGTCTCTATCCTATCTCGTAAGTAGTAGCACACAGTGACGGATCCAGACCTTGAGCTGAGAGGGGGTTGGTTTTGTTTTGCTTGCCCTGCCGGCTTTTCTTCCTTGCCTAATTTCTTCTTTTTTTACCCAAACTAAGGGAGGACCAGGGGCCCGGTTTCTCGGGTCCCTGGTCTCCCCGGGTCCCCGGGTCCCCCGGGCCCCTCTCCTAGATCCGTCACTCTCGTAGTCTGGACATCTAAATAAAAAAAATTTCTTTTTTTTTCGTACAGGAGGATCAATTCATATTGGACACGATGAAGGAAGCCCTGGATGTAGACAGCTCAATTCACACACATCCAGTGTCGGTTAAAGTTCGCAATCCAGCAGAAATAAACGAAATAGTGGATACAATAACATATCATAAGGTAAATTCTTCACAACACTATTGACAAATGTCACAGTTTTTTAGGCTTAACTTTACAACAATTCATATTTTACTTTCACACCTCTATTATGATTTTATTGATTTGAAAGTGCCTATAACCCCCAAAATTGTTTTTCACTTAGTGAAATCTTTGAATTGAGTTAGGAGAAATATCGCAAAAATTTTTGCATTTGGTTGAAATCCGAATTTTTTATGAATTTTTTGAGTGAGAGTCCTTTGCAGCACGACCGAGCAAATGGGAGAATGGGCCTAGTGACGTCATTCCAGGCCTTTGCAGGCGTCGCTTCGGTTGTTGTACTTACGGTTTTGGTGTTTGCAGCGTCAAGTATTTTGTCTAAGGAACGTCGATTCAAGATCAAAAAACTTGTAAAATCGTATCTCTTGATAATGTCGTCCAGCGATGCTAGCTTTGACTCTAGCTCGGATTCCGAGACCGCAGGAACGGAGGTAGAGTATGACTTAGAAGTCGAGGTCATGTCAAACACGAGCGAACAAAAAGACACCTCAGATGATGATGAACCGGAAGATGTCTACGCTATCGAGCCTTTAGCAGACGAGAACTGGCTAGCTCAATATGAGGCAGAAAGAAAAAAAAGAACAAGAACTCGAAGAGAAACTATGCCCTGGATGTGCCCTTTTCCTTGTTTGGCCTGTTGTTGCATCCCAAGACAACGCATTTATCTGGAATTTCCTTTCTTTCTACAGAAGCAAAGATTGTCCCAAACTAGAAAGCGATCAATGGCCTGGAATGACGTCACAAACTGCGCTATACCCAGACTACTTTAAGTGATTCTGCTGCTCGGTCGTGTTTTGAAAAAACGCGCGTTTTTTGAATTTTGAAAATTCATAAAAAATTAGGGTTTCAACCGAATGCAAAAATTTTTGTGGCATTTTTCCTAATTCCATACAGAGATTGCACTAAGTGAAAAACATTTTTTGGGGTTATAGGCACTTGAATGTTATTTATTTAAGTTTTTTCTCTTTTTTTATCGTTATCTTTGTCAAGCGTTTTATGCACAACATGATGCCCCTGGCGCAGATAACGAGGGAAACTTCTTCACACTCGTGACACTTAATAATCGATTGTTGATTGATAAACTGTTGCGCGCTGTTTCACCTAGTCAATATTTGGCAGATCAAATCTTGATTTTCCAAATCTTGAACATTCAATATTTGGCAAACGAAGTTTTGAATTTCGTAGGTACTTCAATATTTAACAGACTTAATTTGAATTTCCAATCGAAAATCTGTACACAGGCTAACTTCTGGCCCTCAATTAAGATTCCAATGTTTTCGACGGAAAAGTTCGATTGCCTCAACAAAAGCATCATTTTTTTTTCCTTTTTTATTACAAAATGATAAAAATTGTTTTTGTTTCCACAGAGCTCGGCAGTTATACGAATGATGCAAAATTTCCTTGGAGTGGAGACATTTAGAAAAGGAATTCAGGTATTAATATAATTAGCAGCTAAAAAATTTACTTAGGTAAACCGTAGCGTTTACGAATGTAACCAAACTCCTATTTTCTCTATGATTCAGATTTACTTGAAGAAACATCGATTTTCAAATGCCAAGGCCTGGGACCTTTGGCAAGCAATGAGTAAGGTAAGTATTTAGCAATGGTAAGCTCGTTTGTTGGTTCAATGAGGTTTCTTGAATTCCAGCTAAAAGTTAATTTCCCAGCTATTAGCAAAGTAACTGTGCAGATCTCTACTTTTAATTAAAAAAAACACATCATTTCAAATTGACCAATTCTCAGCTATCACTCAAACCCCACTCATGCCCTCTATGATCTACTTTGACATACAGACAAACAGACTGACTGACTGAAAGCACAAACACTATTGTTTTGAACTAATACCGTGAAAGATACGCAGTTCAAAACTGAAAGTCGAAACATGACTACAAATTTCCAAAACTGAAGTCTGAATTGATGTTAATTCTAGATTTACTTAATCGAGCTTTGAAATCCGGGTTCAAATGTTTAACTAAACATCTCTTCTACATGTTTTGGGACTGATTAACAGGCGTCAGAAAATCTTGTGGACGTTACAAAAATCATGGACTCGTGGATCACACAGAAAGGATTTCCTATTATATCGATTTCAAGCGATAAGATTCAGAGGAAAGATGGCAGTGTGTCCTACAGAGCAAGTCAGAAAAGATTCTTTAGAGATTTTACCTCGACACAATTAAAAGATGGGCATGAAGAGGAGTAAGTTCATTACTAAAATTACTCTCTCGATTATCTCTGTTTCATACAACGCTTTCTAACTGTGAACAGGCTCATGCAACGAAATCTAATATTTGATATTGCCCAATTTAAAATTAAGTCATGCTACTGATGTATAAGACTAAAGAATGCTCTATAAAAAAAGGAAGAAAGAAATAAAGGAAAAGTGGCAAGTACTGTGATGTAAAATTAAAGCAAAGGGTTCACTTGATGACTGTTTGAGTGCCTCTTAAGTTATCGACAGCATTAGCAGAATTTAAAGCGATATTTTGGCAGACGGCTATCTAAACATGGTGATGGTTCACCTGTAATACATAAACAATAGCCTCCATTTGGCCTGGAAATATGCTTAGAGATTTGTTTGCAGACGTTATCTGTTCCAAGAAGAGAACAGTTTTCCGAGAGCGTAACTCGAAAAAAATTGCATTCATTCACTCACAGGTCTTTTTTTTGGCTGTTTTCTTCCTTATTCCAGACATGGCTGGTATGTTCCGCTGACGTATATTACTGAAACCTCACTTGGTAGTATCAGAACTGTTTGGATGAACAAATCTTCAGGTATAGACCTTAATAACTCAGCTAAGCCCCTTTTTTTCTCAAAAGAAATTACTCAATTGCGGCCTGTTGATTAGCTCACACGAAACCGTTGCTTCTTCAAAGTTTACGCCCATAATGAGCAATTTTCGAGTTAGCTTGTGCCTCTCTTTCAAAACGAGTCCACGTGAGCTGCAAAACCTTTCATTGACAATGAGTTTGATTTGCATGAAATGAACCTGGATGCGGAACTCATATAAATCGTTTTCGAAAAACTGAAATAAATCAAAAACCCTCCAGTGGAAAAAGCTAAAAAATTGTGATGTTATAGAAGATAAACAAACAAGACACTTCTCCAAGTTTTAGGCCTGTGCATTGCCCCAAACTTCAGATATTTTTCGAAAAGTTCGAAGAAGTTTACAGAGCCCAGTATGAAAATGCCATGTTGGTGTACCTTTGTAGTACACCGATGTGGCGGCCGGAAAATATTGCAAACATATGGAACTTACTTTGACTATCTAGGCCACTGATTACCAGAACTGAAAAAACAAGCATTTACTTAAGCACTTTTCCTAACGCTCTAACGTCTAAAAGGGCTCAAAATCATGAGATAAATATCTACTTTTTAACAAACTCGATCGTAGCCTTGCGTCATGCATCTCCATTACCCGGAAATTCAAAATGCTCTGGTTTCCAAAGAACGCGCTATGGGTGAAATTGTAAACAGATATAAACTATGATGCTGCCTCTTATGCTTGATGGGGATAAAAACTTTGGTGGATCTTTAGTTTTAGATTTTATAAAGTGATGACGTCGCCTGAAAACGATCTACTGGTTTCGACACAGAGGCAGTGCCAACTCGGAAATTTCCTGTTAAGTTCGTATACCACGACAAATGATATTCTAACCAACGGTGTTATGCTGGTCAGTAACCATAACTGCAGGTACTTTTAATCTCTAGTTACATTTCAGCTTCCCGGCAGTCTCTCTGGCTGGTTTAAGGCCAACGTTGGACAAACTGGTTTCTATCGAGTCAACTATGAAGAGGAGAACTGGAAACGACTAAGTCAACAATTACTTCATAACCATACGGTAAGCCGCTGATCTCAAAGGGCATAACAACGAGAATGTATTTCTTAATCTTTCCTTTCAAGCATACTCAATACTGTAGTCCTTTTCACGGGTTAGTTTTTCTCATTTGCATTACAATGTAATCCAACGTGGATGCAAGGCGATTTCGGGCTAAAACTAGAAAAAAGCCCGAAATTGCCTCACATACACGCTAAATTTCATTGTAATGCAAATGAGCAAAGTTAACCGTGAAAAGAGCTATTGGTCCCGCTAGGTGTAAGTGACAAATACTAGACTTACTAGAACTAACCAATGACCGCTGACAAACTTTACTCGAGTCTTACAGCCAATACCATTATGGGCAAACTGCCAGTCACTTACCACTAACCAGACTTATAACACCATCGACTGACAAACACCATTCATTTGGCTCTGCCGAAACATCATTCACCAACAACAACTCTTTTTCGAACTACGAACTACTAACAAATTATTGTAAGAAGGAAATTTCAGAAGAAAGACCGAAGAGCTTTAATCAGTCAAGTATATGATAAGAGCTCGTGTAAAGCATGTTGGAAAAAAAATAATTCTCAATTTTGTTTCTAAAGGTGCTGAGCCCATCAGACAGAGGCGGTTTAATTGACAATGCGTTGAGCCTAGCAAGGTAGTGACCCGGTCAAAGGAGCTAACTGAGAGTACAAGAGTGTTCTCATTGTAACTGTCAAACGACACCGCTGACAACAGCGTGAAAATCTGAGAATTTTCAAGTTATGACTATGAGAGATGCAATATATCAAACACGAGCGACCGTGTTTCATCGGGATGTCCAAACACCGAGAAAAGAGTTGAAAATACGATGCGCAGCGGAGTATTTTTGACGAAATTCGAGGTGTTTGGATAGCCGATAAAACACAGTCTGGAGTGTTTAATATATCTCCTCAATCGAAACAAAAACTAAAGAGTAAACGGAGAAGTAAAATCGTCAAAATCTATGCTAATTAAGACCGGGTATCCAAACCTCCTTCACAGTTGGGATTTTCTTTGTTTTAACATCAACTTGATGAATTATTGATGAGTGTGAGAATGAATTTTCCTCCACTCACGTCGAGTACATCCCTTTTAAAACTCTAAAAAGAAGATTGGACGACACCTCAAATTGTGTGAAGCTAACCCGCCGCACGATTGTGAACCGTCAGTGCGTTGTTACAGTGGTTATCAGTCACACGCGCCCTTCAACGATTTTTTTTTTTTTTTTGCCATTTCAAAAACTAAGCTTTGGTGGACTTCAATCAAAAGTATCCAAGACAATAGTCGTGTTCATTTCGTGTCAGTTTCACGGCCATGTTCGATCGTCGTTGGATCAGGAATAATCGTTCAGTTATTATGACAAAGTAATTTGCAATTTCGCTGAAATGGAGGGCTATTATGTAGAGAAAACGTGGTTTGTCTTTGAATTGCATAGCAGAAACAGTTTTTGCGAGCGAAACGTTTGTGAGAGGCGGCGAAACAAAACTATTGTGGTCACGTGACATACCAAATGTGGGCGTGGTTCGAAACATTTAAAGGAAACTTGAATCCAACAAACACGGTAAACTTTGATGCCCACTGGACTTCAGGAGCCAAAAAAAGGAGGTTTTGAGATTTCCTTAGCAACAGACTCGTAGTTAAGTTTCTCCTTCCTTCAGAACAGAACAAATTGTTTCTATAACTCCATTCAGTAACCAGCGAACAAAAAGGTTTTGACGTCTAATGGGCTGATTTAAGGGAGCCAAATTAGACTCAAAAATAGGACTGTATTTTACTCACCGAAACGGCCCTATTTTTAGGGCTAAAACAGATCTTTCTGATTTACAGTGTAGTTTTCGAAATGGAAAAAAATCGTTGGAGGGCGCGTGTGGCAGATAAGCGCTGTAACAAATTTGAATGTGACCTGTGCGATGCAGGTTATGTTTATGGTTATGTTTTTAAGGTTTCACACGCTGCCATCTGCAGCAGCGTTTTAAATGAACACAAAATTAAAATTCTTGAGCATTCTTCTTCGTCAATTAGAGTCTGCCGGATTATGCCGGCATAATTTTGAGCATAATACTATATCTGGAGCATTAGGCATAATGCTGGCATAATACTAATATTTTTGCAGCATAATGCCTCTGTTTCTGAAAACTGTGAGAGGTGTATGCAAATTTTGACAGCAACTCGCTCTAGGATGTACGAAGTTGACGAAAGTGGGAATATTTTTGGAACTTGATACCTTAGACTCGTACCACGTGCATTTTGCCAGGCTTGCGAGCTTGTATATTGTTCGTGAATTATTGTCTAACATTTCTTTCAAAATTGAAAGACTGGGAATATTTATGAATAGGTACGAGCCTATGGGGGGTGGGGTGGAAGTGTCATTTTAGTCCGGCATAATTTGAACATAATACATCCAGCCGAGCATAATTTTGAGCGTAATACCCTGGTTTCATGAGTGACGCTCGAAAGCAAAATACTCTATTTTACGAGCATAATCCGGCAGACCCTATCGTCAATTGGCAAGCATTTTCGCGACAAACATTCTTTGGCTCCAAAGGATCTTACAAAGAATTTTAGCGTCTTAATGAAGTGCACAAAAAAATTTTACTGTCACGTCTATGAGATGTCTTTTATTCACGAGCTGAGATCCACTCTCAATGTAAAATCTGACTCAATTCGCGCAAAGGTTTCAAGCTAGCTCTTTATTAGTTTTTTCTTTGTATGTTTTTATTGTCCGTTTACGCCTGCAAATTTTTTATACTTCTTACGTGCATTTATATATGGTTTATACTGTTCAATTTTACCATTCACTGATAATGACTGAAGCACGGTCGAAACGTCGTGTTTACCGCTGATTTTTATCGTTAAAAGCTTTAAGAAACCCTTACTTTTGAAAAACAACAGAAAGAAAAATTTCCAAGAGAGCCTCGACATATACTGAAGCGTTGATTTTTGTAGAACTATCAGTTGTTATAAATCAAATCATATTCACGCCTTGTAGCCTTGCGCCCAACATAATGATTTACACCCGCTTTCAGTCTTCCGTGCACTAGGCGACATCTTCGTTCATCGACATGCTATTTAGTAAACGGCTGAAAGACCGTTTAACTGTGAAACAAGCAATTTTTTAGATTATCAGCGGGAGAAAAGACAAATAAATGGTAATTACTAACCTCACATGGCTGAAAAAGACTGTGAACATTGCATGTTTCCAGATTTTCAGGATAATAGCTCTTTTCACGGTTAACTTACAATGAAATCTAGCAGGGATGCGAGGCAATTTCGGGCTATTTGGTAGTTTTAGCCCAAAATAGCCCTTTTCACGGTTAGTTATTTTCATTTGCTTACATGCTAGATTACATTGTAATGCAAATGAGCAGAGTTAACCGTAAAAAGGGCTATTGCCTCGCATATAAATGCAAATGAGAAAAATTAACGGCGAAAAGGGCTATTAAAACGATTTGATCAGCTCTCAATAGTGACTTCCGGGAGAATTAGGCCGCTACTGCGTATAGTATTTGCAAGATGTCAACATTCAAAACAGTCGATTTATCTCTCACACAATAAATTCTTGATTCTCCAACGCCTTAGTTTGATCAGTGTCAAATAAATCCATCTTTCGTGACTAAAAGTCGAGTTCGACCATAAAGAAGCCTCGTTGTGTTAACATTTTGATGTAGGTAAGGTTACATGGCATGTCGAAGAGGATAAGTGGTGCGTCGAAA
>JAHPZR010039176.1:12500-14064 GCA_019787425.1 Platygyra sinensis | reverse complement strand
TACCTTGGTAAAGTCTTTCAGTTGCCAGAGTTTCAGGCAAAATTATTTTTCAAGCGAAATTGAGTGGGTGGTTCTTAGAGAGACAGCCTCTTAAGTACATTCATTTGAACTCTGAGTGAGATGTGAAATGCACGAATTCCCAAATAGTGTCTTTTGTTTACATTTTTGCTTCCTAATTGAAAAGATGGCAAGGGGAAAGAAACCTCCTGTGAGCTTGTTGGAACACATTTATGGGTTGACAGATTTTTTGGATCAACACTGAAAATGTTCTCAAAAGAGGATAGTGATGTATTTTACGTGCAATATATATAGAGACAAGTGGTTCCACATTGGAAAAGAAGTGTTGTCTCATAAGAAACCTTAACTTGAGTGAAATGCAGTTAGAAAGGTCTGTTCGCACTGCAAAGAAAAATGTTCGTGAATGCATGCAAATTTTCCCAGCTGCAGGCAGACCAAAATCAACATCAACTTCTGGGTGGTGGTGGTGGTGGTGGTGGGAGGAAGTACTCTGACTTCTTGGGTAGGAGTGTGCAATGTGACCAAGAACCCTTAGCTTTTCCCACTCCATGTTCAGCTGCAATTCTACTACCCTAGTTATTTTGTAATATGTGTGTAACAAAAGCCAACGAAAAGCCTACGCTTTATAAGTGCAGCTTGTTTTAACACCCTTTAATAATGCACCAATAATTACAAGTTTACCAACATTTTTCATCTCTAGATTACTTAATCCACGAGTTTGGCCATGTATCTCCTTTGATTTTTATTCTTTGCTTCTTTTTTTAAAGTTTAGTTGGCTATTTCGACATTTCAAAAGGAATGTTACTCTAGTATCGGTTGTTTCTCGCTTTTGTGTTCCTATTGAGGACCAGCTTTCTCACGAGGTAGGAACAAAATGTTCACTTTAGTTGAAAACAAGCATTTTCCCTTCTGAGGTCCCAATATGTCCCATGTTGTTCTCAAATTGATAATCTACAATAGGACTTGTTTTGTTCCAAGTTCCTATCTGGGCATGTAGTACATTGTTTCTTAAATGATAAAAAAAGGACTGCATTGCTCCAAATTACTATGTACTAATGGAACATTTTGTTCCCAAATTTGATATTTAGGACCGCTTTTGTTCTGAATAATAATCTGGATATGGAACAACCTGAAAATCGTTCACAAATTGGTTATTTGGGACTGTTTTCTGTTCCGAATTCCCTTCTTCGAACGGAAAAATTAGTTCCATATTTGCCAATTTGGGACGGGTTTGTTCCAAATTCCCATCTGTGAATGGCACCATTTGTTCTCAAATTGATAATTTAGGATCGCTTTTTTTCCCAATTCCCATCAGCAAATGGAACAATTCGTTCATAAATTGGTTATTTGGGACTGATTCCCTTCTGCGAAAGGAGCAATTTGTTCCATATTTGGTAATTTGGGACGGGTTTTGTTTCAAGTTCCCACCTGTAAATGGAACAATTTGTTCCTAAATTGATAATTGGGGATTCGTAATTTACGTAACCCCTCAGACTTGCCATTTGCCTCGAAATTAGTAACACTGCATGTATCTGTTCATCAGAGT
>JAHPZR010039176.1:5000-7500 GCA_019787425.1 Platygyra sinensis | reverse complement strand
CCGCACCGCACCTCACCTCACCTCACTCACCCAGTCACTCATTCATTCATTCAATAGTTCTGCTTAAATGTTTTTTTTTTTTCATTCATATACCAGTGGCACTTCCATAGAACGTGTTAACATTTTTAACCTCTAATTAAGCCGTTTGTCATTGTTGGTCTTCTTATCTGTCATCAATATTTGCTTAAATGTTCTTGCTATTCAGAGTCC
Organism: Platygyra sinensis; assembly: GCA_019787425.1. Taxonomy (NCBI): domain Eukaryota; kingdom Metazoa; phylum Cnidaria; class Anthozoa; order Scleractinia; family Merulinidae; genus Platygyra; species Platygyra sinensis. The sequence continues at coordinate 7,290 of JAHPZR010039176.1, read as the reverse complement.
AGTGGTGGTCATGGTTCCACTTTCAATGCGTTCGTATTTTCACTCCGCAACAATGAACGTCTTGGACCATTTAAGAGCAATGTGACAATCTCATCAAAAGCAATTTTCAGGGCGCTCAAGTTATGGTCCAACGTTTGGTAACGCGTATGACATCTACATTGCTGACAAAGCCAACAGTGGCACTGCTTCGTTCGCAGACTTCGGTGGTCACGAGGGTTACTTCGTTTCCGCTTAGAGTAAAAGATAAGAGGACAATCTTGGCTGGCACTCTTCACTTCTCACCTGATGAGGTGGAGGTGTTTTATACTCGGTTGACTTCTCCTCATGATCCCTGCACTTAAGTTCTCAACTCAAGTATTATATAATACATGCAAGCTGATCAAAACAGATTGTTTTAAGTTTATTAATCTTCTAGAATTGTTTGGATACAAAGCAAACTTGATCATTTTGTATGATTATGACCAACCATTAGCTAGCTTGATGTCGTGATGTTTAATTTTTGCGGTTACAATTGTTCCCTTCAAACAGTCATATATATCGGCGACTGACTAATTTTCATATGACAATTTTTAGTATTACTTAATTTCTTTATAGTTTTTGGCAGTTTGATGAGACGGTAAAGTCTCGGTGACCAAAGGTATATGGGTTTCTTCAGTGGTGTTCCACACCAAATTAAAAAGGCCCTTTTGCCAATTATCTCTACATTTAATCTCGTATGTGAATTAGAATATCCTTCAACTATTATAAAAGTAAGAAAAAACACATATGAATGAATGAATGAGTGACTGGGTGAGTGAGGTGAGGTGAGGTGGCGGTGCGGTGCGGTGCGGTGAGGTGAGTGAGTGAGTGAGTGAATGAATGAATGATCAAACAAACAAACTAGCTGCACCTATTAGTAAATGCCAACTAGCCGTGTAGGCTAGTTTTTTGGATAATACTCCTGGCTACGTGGTATCCAGACTCAATGTTATGAGGGTGGTAAAGACTATATCCCTATGTTTTCGTGATTCGTGAATGGCCTGATTTCTTTTCCCGTGAAAATGGTTTGTATTTGTTTCTCGTTTAGTCGCAATTCGAAAGACTAGTCCTTGCCAAACGGACTCACAAGAATTCATAAATAGCTACACATTGAACTTACGTAAAGACTTGCGATGGTCGAAAGACCCACACAAATTTAAAAACTACGTGTTTAGTCTCGCTCGGCCAAAATATAAACATGTTGGTCGTCACTTTGAAATACCCCCAGACGTATCCTGAATTTTACTGGCTAATAGTTTGCCATATAAAAGAATGGACGCGTCACGCAACTTGGTTTGACCCAAAACGGTGAAAAACTTGCTTCGACCTGCATGCTAATTTGATCTTGACCAAACTGTGCGCAAGTCATCCCAAGTCAACACAAGAGCGTGCCAAACGAGTTTCAGTTAAATATGCGACTTAACATGCGAATGCGTTTGGCCAGGAATTTAAGGGCATTTTCGACAACTCGACAACTTCTTTAGGCTCAAAGTTTGTTCTATTTCATTGCACCTTTTAAATACTCAATATAATAAGAAAAACAAATTCTTTGAGTCTGGCAGAAATAATAATAATAATAACAACGAACTACTCGTTTTGAGTAAATGGTTTTGTAAGTCTCGGAAAAATTAGATGGCAAACTAGGATTGAAACTTGCTTAGTTACGGACCGAGGGGAGAAATTAAAATCATCTGGAGTTCGAATAAAGCATACACTTTAAAAGAACTTTTAAGCGCTACCTTGTTCTCAAGAGGCGCAGGACTTATTAACAGAAGGTGGTAATGGAGAATGACGGCTCTTTTCGGTAAGAACAGTATATTAATATTTCAATCAAGTTGTACCAAATCATCAATTTACAGAGAGAGCTTACCTATACCGGCAAGGAAAAGAGAAGAAATTCGGGGAAAGATCTGTCATCCTGCTCAAATTACTTATATGTTATTAAGACACATGTTTAATAACGGCATCACATTACATCAACATCCGCTGTTTACAATACGGCTAAATTTGTTTTATTTGAAAAAATAAAGAAAAAAAAAACTATTTACTTTGTGGCCACAAGATACCGCTGTATATAAAAACAATACAGTACCCCTCATCAACGAGTCCAGTTTTGGACCATGAAATATTATCTGATCAGGTTGCACAGCGGAGTTGTAAAACGAGATCCTTTCCATTCACATGTTAACCGATCGGCTTTTCTATTTCTATAATAATGTCTTTTAAAAATTGAAAGTGCAAACGACTCATACCAGAGTATCAAAGCCGCAGT
>JAHPZR010039176.1:0-2500 GCA_019787425.1 Platygyra sinensis | reverse complement strand
TACATCATAGGTTGATAAAGAAGAGTAATTAAGAAAGTAGTTTAGATAAATGGAGAAACGAAGGATATCAATGTAAAGCTGCTAAAGATAATTAAACACACGTTCAGGATCACAACTTACAGCTTCACCGGCCATGCAATAATCATATCAATATCATTCATGGCGGAGGTTGACCGTAGCGTCTTAAGACTGTTGCTTTCCGCTGCCCACTACTTCCAAACATCCATCCACGTCCCAGTAGGTTTGACCATATTTTTGTTTACTGCTATTTCGGAGAATTTTTTTTATTTCCTCTCAAGAAATTTCTCGGAATCTTGTCGCCATTTATTTTGAAAACAAATGCTAAAATGTTTAGTCTTGTAATTGGTAAACTGCTATATAATCCATTTTTTCTGCTATACCACTGTACAGGGTCGTAACGAGATATATGTTTTCATAACTCATCCCGTATTTTTAGCCAAAAGTTTGATCCCTGCAGATCCCAAAAACGATGAGAATTTTGATCCCTGAATCCGCAAAAATTTGTTGATCCCGCAAAGTTTTCTTCTCATAATTTTGTTTCGATTTCATAAAAACGTAATGACTAATCGACAATAATCTTGCCAGTGCAAGACAGAGCTGTCTACAATTTCGAATTCATTCTTTAAAAAAAAGGGAAACAGTAAAATACAGAATGTTGTTCCCTTCTGACAAAATCCTTTGCTCCTCACTAGTGAACTGATTGGGGCTTTTTCCAATCACATCAAAAACCAGTTTGCTAGCTCATGATCTCAATACCGCAGTTTACCAAGTTGGTGGCCATTTCTGTTCACAAGATTGAAATTACACTGGGGTTTAAGCAATTGTCTAACGTACATGTACGAGATGTAGCCATTGCGCACTTGCATGTTTGATATCGGTCAGAATTAAAGAATCAAATCCATGGTTTCCAGCGGTCTCAAACGCTTTCTGATCAATAAATCCACAGTTTTCCCTAGCTGTAGCAATCCTGTCCACCGCCAAAAATGGTAAGTCATGGGACGTAACTCCTTCACTCTGATGAACAGATACATGCAGTGTTACTAATTTCGAGGCAAATGGCAAGTCTGAGGGGTTACGTAAATTACGAATCCCCAATTATCAATTTAGGAACAAATTGTTCCATTTACAGGTGGGAACTTGAAACAAAACCCGTCCCAAATTACCAAATATGGAACAAATTGCTCCTTTCGCAGAAGGGAATCAGTCCCAAATAACCAATTTATGAACGAATTGTTCCATTTGCTGATGGGAATTGGGAAAAAAAGCGATCCTAAATTATCAATTTGAGAACAAATGGTGCCATTCACAGATGGGAATTTGGAACAAACCCGTCCCAAATTGGCAAATATGGAACTAATTTTTCCGTTCGAAGAAGGGAATTCGGAACAGAAAACAGTCCCAAATAACCAATTTGTGAACGATTTTCAGGTTGTTCCATATCCAGATTATTATTCAGAACAAAAGCGGTCCTAAATATCAAATTTGGGAACAAAATGTTCCATTAGTACATAGTAATTTGGAGCAATGCAGTCCTTTTTTTATCATTTAAGAAACAATGTACTACATGCCCAGATAGGAACTTGGAACAAAACAAGTCCTATTGTAGATTATCAATTTGAGAACAACATGGGACATATTGGGACCTCAGAAGGGAAAATGCTTGTTTTCAACTAAAGTGAACATTTTGTTCCTACCTCGTGAGAAAGCTGGTCCTCAATAGGAACACAAAAGCGAGAAACAACCGATACTAGAGTAACATTCCTTTTGAAATGTCGAAATAGCCAACTAAACTTTAAAAAAAGAAGCAAAGAATAAAAATCAAAGGAGATACATGGCCAAACTCGTGGATTAAGTAATCTAGAGATGAAAAATGTTGGTAAACTTGTAATTATTGGTGCATTATTAAAGGGTGTTAAAACAAGCTGCACTTATAAAGCGTAGGCTTTTCGTTGGCTTTTGTTACACACATATTACAAAATAACTAGGGTAGTAGAATTGCAGCTGAACATGGAGTGGGAAAAGCTAAGGGTTCTTGGTCACATTGCACACTCCTACCCAAGAAGTCAGAGTACTTCCTCCCACCACCACCACCACCACCACCCAGAAGTTGATGTTGATTTTGGTCTGCCTGCAGCTGGGAAAATTTGCATGCATTCACGAACATTTTTCTTTGCAGTGCGAACAGACCTTTCTAACTGCATTTCACTCAAGTTAAGGTTTCTTATGAGACAACACTTCTTTTCCAATGTGGAACCACTTGTCTCTATATATATTGCACGTAAAATACATCACTATCCTCTTTTGAGAACATTTTCAGTGTTGATCCAAAAAATCTGTCAACCCATAAATGTGTTCCAACAAGCTCACAGGAGGTTTCTTTCCCCTTGCCATCTTTTCAATTAGGAAGCAAAAATGTAAACAAAAGACACTATTTGGGAATTCGTGCATTTCACATCTCACTCAGAGTTCAAATGAATGT
>JAHPZR010039175.1:27500-33278 GCA_019787425.1 Platygyra sinensis | reverse complement strand
CGCTCCAGTGTTCGTGGAAAAACAACGATCGTTCTTTACACATCGCAGCAGGCAGTGCCTTCCTGTTTCGACAGTGATACCTTCGAGTCAGTTTGGAACGTCAAGAACGTGATAAAAATGTTATATGAACTGTGCGTATCTCAATGGCTTGTTCGGGTCGCGTTGAAGACCGCCCAAGTCACCGGCGTCACAAAAGCCAGCATCCTAAGTCTGAAACGTAAAGTAGATAAAAGTATTCGCTGATAGAAGCAAGAATACATTCATGGTTAACAACAAGATGGAAAAATGTAATGACTTGGTCTCAACTTCACAGATATGTTTTACACCCTAACACAATTTATTAATAGCGTGTTTAAAGAATAGTGTCTATGAAGTAATTGACAATACGTTTTGTGAAAACTTTCAAAACATAACAAAACATAACGATCTTACAATTACTTGGAAGTCGCGGCGGACGAGTTGTACATATATGTTATTCACCGGCCGGGAGGTCCGTATTGGGAAAAACCTTGCCCGAGGTCTCGAGTACGGCCCGAGGCCGCAAGCCGAGGGCCGTACTCGAGACAGAGGGCACAGTTTTTCCCAATACGGACCGACCAAGGCCGATGAATAATTTTTTTTATTTATTTCTAAATTCTAAATTATGAATCGAAAATACAGACGCACTGCGTTGTTCTCTTTATCCTCTTCGTTTGGGTAATAAAATTTGCTTTCACTGTGATAGCTTTCGTCAGAATCCATTGTTTTTTTTATGAGAAAGTTGAACAATGAACACTGCTCTATTGCAAAAAACAATTAAGACAAATTGAAACTTCGCTCTTTCAATTCGCAACTTCACTCTGCGCTTAGCGTAGTTGGTTACCATGACCGTGGGCAGGAGATAGGAAAATACTGCCCGCTCCCGGAACCAATCAGATTGCAGGATTCTCAGGATACCGCCCGCTCACGATCAAAGAAATAAATAATCAAGTTTAATTTCACTATTTTTTCTATAAGGGTTGGCTTACTGTATATTGGGGATAACATTAGAAAGCGAGGAACACTAAGCAAACGAATACAGTGAAAAAAAAGTGGAGTGCAAAACGTGAAACTTTAATTTTGGTCGTTAGCTACATGAAATTTCTTGACGTCTTTGAAATTAACATGAAATGTATTATTGTGTCCTAAAGGTATTGCTGACAAGTTGTGCCCTCTTTAATTTTAATAATTTGCCCTATTTTATGAAAAACATTACTGTTCCCTTTTAACGCTAATATCTTTCTATTTAAATTAACATGATAATGAATAATGCCGGAATAATTGCCAAGAGTCAAAATTGCGAAATTTTCGCAGATGCGAATGCTAATTCGCCTTAAAGCCTTTAAACTGACAGAGAATAATATTACGATGGTTTCATGTAATGACATCGCTGTTTGTCAGTATGTCGTTGATAAGTTGTCTTCAACAGTTTTACTAATTTAAATAACTTTATTAAAAGTATAACTCATTAACTATTGGTAAGGCTATAAAATTATCTTTCTACTGAAATGTAAAAAAAAGGTAATTAATAATTAACACAGGCAATGAGTAAATATTTCTGAGAGATAGCTTGATGGTAAATTTCTGAAAATTCTTCTAACTTTTTCAATTGTTTTGTCGTTGTCAGTTTGAGGTGGCTGTCGAAGGCAGTTAACATAACCCTTGGACGTACTGTCCGGCTCCGGCAGTCTGAGTCATCCCTTTTACGAATCTTGCAAAGAATCGATAGAGATATTCGTTCAGTTCTTTGGCTTTTTATTTGACAAGGTCAACGTTGAAGTCCGCTAGTCAGCCACACCTTTGTTTTTGTTTTCATAAGAGAGGTTGGCTATTATATTTTAGTTTGAGCATGTCGAAACAACAACAACAACAGCAACAACAATATTTATTAGCTCACACTTAAACTAATTATAAAGGATCGTTATGTACATCATAGGTTGATAAAGAAGAGTAATTAAGAAAATAGTTTAGATAAATGGAGAAACGAAGGATATCAATGTAAAGCTGCTAAAGATAATTAAACACACGTTCAGGATCACAACTTACAGCTTCACCGGCCATGCAATAATCATATCAATATCATTCATGGCGGAGGTTGACCGTAGCGTCTTAAGACTGTTGCTTTCCGCTGCCCACTACTTCCAAACATCCATCCACGTCCCAGTAGGTTTGACCATATTTTTGTTTACTGCTATTTCGGAGAATTTTTTTTATTTCCTCTCAAGAAATTTCTCGGAATCTTGTCGCCATTTATTTTGAAAACAAATGCTAAAATGTTTAGTCTTGTAATTGGTAAACTGTTATATAATCCATTTTTTCTGCTATACCACTGTACAGGGTCGTAACGAGATATATATTTTCATAACTCATCCCGTATTTTTAGCCAAAAGTTTGATCCCTGCAGATCCCAAAAACGATGAGAATTTTGATCCCTGAATCCGCAAAAATTTGTTGATCCCGCAAAGTTTTCTTCTCATAATTTTGTTTCGATTTCATAAAAACGTAATGACTAATCGACAATAATCTTGCCAGTGCAAGACAGAGCTGTCTACAATTTCGAATTCATTCTTTTAAAAAAAGGGAAACAGTAAAATACAGAATGTTGTTCCCTTCTGACAAAATCCTTTGCTCCTCACTAGTGAACTGATTGGGGCTTTTTCCAATCACATCAAAAACCAGTTTGCTAGCTCATGATCTCAATACCGCAGTTTACCAAGTTGGTGGCCATTTCTGTTCACAAGATTGAAATTACACTGGGGTTTAAGCAATTGTCTAACGTACATGTACGAGATGTAGCCATTGCGCACTTGCATGTTTGATATCGGTCAGAATTAAAGAATCAAATCCATGGTTTCCAGCGGTCTCAAACGCTTTCTGATCAATAAATCCACAGTTTTCCCTAGCTGTAGCAATCCTGTCCACCGCCAAAAATGGTAAGTCATGGGACGTAACTCCTTCACTCTGATGAACAGATACATGCAGTGTTACTAATTTCGAGGCAAATGGCAAGTCTGAGGGGTTACGTAAATTACCAATCCCCAATTATCAATTTAGGAACAAATTGTTCCATTTACAGGTGGGAACTTGAAACAAAACCCGTCCCAAATTACCAAATATGGAACAAATTGCTCCTTTCGCAGAAGGGAATCAGTCCCAAATAACCAATTTATGAACGAATTGTTCCATTTGCTGATGGGAATTGGGAAAAAAAGCGATCCTAAATTATCAATTTGAGAACAAATGGTGCCATTCACAGATGGGAATTTGGAACAAACCCGTCCCAAATTGGCAAATATGGAACTAATTTTTCCGTTCGAAGAAGGGAATTCGGAACAGAAAACAGTCCCAAATAACCAATTTGTGAACGATTTTCAGGTTGTTCCATATCCAGATTATTATTCAGAACAAAAGCGGTCCTAAATATCAAATTTGGGAACAAAATGTTCCATTAGTACATAGTAATTTGGAGCAATGCAGTCCTTTTTTTATCATTTAAGAAACAATGTACTACATGCCCAGATAGGAACTTGGAACAAAACAAGTCCTATTGTAGATTATCAATTTGAGAACAACATGTTCCATTTACAATATTGGGACCTCAGAAGGGAAAATGCTTGTTTTCAACTAAAGTGAACATTTTGTTCCTACCTCGTGAGAAAGCTGGTCCTCAATAGGAACACAAAAGCGAGAAACAACCGATACTAGAGTAACATTCCTTTTGAAATGTCGAAATAGCCAACTAAACTTTAAAAAAAGAAGCAAAGAATAAAAATCAAAGGAGATCCATGGCCAAACTCGTGGATTAAGTAATCTAGAGATGAAACATGTTGGTAAACTTGTAATTATTGGTGCATTATTAAAGGGTGTTAAAACAAGCTGCACTTATAAAGCGTAGGCTTTTCGTTGGCTTTTGTTACACACATATTACAAAATAACTAGGGTAGTAGAATTGCAGCTGAACATGGAGTGGGAAAAGCTAAGGGTTCTTGGGTCACATTGCACACTCCTACCCAAAAAGTCAGAGTACTTCCTCCCACCACCACCACCACCACCCAGAAGTTGATGTTGATTTTGGTCTGCCTGCAGCTGGGAAAATTTGCATGCATTCACGAACATTTTTCTTTGCAGTGCGAACAGACCTTTCTAACTATTGAAAAGATGGCAAGGGGAAAGAAACCTCCTGTGAGCTTGTTGGAACACATTTATGGGTTGACAGATTTTTTGGATCAACACTGAAAATGTTCTCAAAAGAGGATAGTGATGTATTTTACGTGCAATATATATAGAGACAAGTGGTTCCACATTGGAAAAGAAGTGTTGTCTCATAAGAAACCTTAACTTGAGTGAAATGCAGTTAGAAAGGTCTGTTCGCACTGCAAAGAAAAATGTTCGTGAATGCATGCAAATTTTCCCAGCTGCAGGCAGACCAAAATCAACATCAACTTCTGGGTGGTGGTGGTGGTGGTGGGAGGAAGTACTCTGACTTTTTGGGTAGGAGTGTGCAATGTGACCCAAGAACCCTTAGCTTTTCCCACTCCATGTTCAGCTGCAATTCTACTACCCTAGTTATTTTGTAATATGTGTGTAACAAAAGCCAACGAAAAGCCTACGCTTTATAAGTGCAGCTTGTTTTAACACCCTTTAATAATGCACCAATAATTACAAGTTTACCAACATGTTTCATCTCTAGATTACTTAATCCACGAGTTTGGCCATGGATCTCCTTTGATTTTTATTCTTTGCTTCTTTTTTTAAAGTTTAGTTGGCTATTTCGACATTTCAAAAGGAATGTTACTCTAGTATCGGTTGTTTCTCGCTTTTGTGTTCCTATTGAGGACCAGCTTTCTCACGAGGTAGGAACAAAATGTTCACTTTAGTTGAAAACAAGCATTTTCCCTTCTGAGGTCCCAATATTGTAAATGGAACATGTTGTTCTCAAATTGATAATCTACAATAGGACTTGTTTTGTTCCAAGTTCCTATCTGGGCATGTAGTACATTGTTTCTTAAATGATAAAAAAAGGACTGCATTGCTCCAAATTACTATGTACTAATGGAACATTTTGTTCCCAAATTTGATATTTAGGACCGCTTTTGTTCTGAATAATAATCTGGATATGGAACAACCTGAAAATCGTTCACAAATTGGTTATTTGGGACTGTTTTCTGTTCCGAATTCCCTTCTTCGAACGGAAAAATTAGTTCCATATTTGCCAATTTGGGACGGGTTTGTTCCAAATTCCCATCTGTGAATGGCACCATTTGTTCTCAAATTGATAATTTAGGATCGCTTTTTTTCCCAATTCCCATCAGCAAATGGAACAATTCGTTCATAAATTGGTTATTTGGGACTGATTCCCTTCTGCGAAAGGAGCAATTTGTTCCATATTTGGTAATTTGGGACGGGTTTTGTTTCAAGTTCCCACCTGTAAATGGAACAATTTGTTCCTAAATTGATAATTGGGGATTGGTAATTTACGTAACCCCTCAGACTTGCCATTTGCCTCGAAATTAGTAACACTGCATGTATCTGTTCATCAGAGTGAAGGAGTTACGTCCCATGACTTACCATTTTTGGCGGTGGACAGGATTGCTACAGCTAGGGAAAACTGTGGATTTATTGATCAGAAAGCGTTTGAGACCGCTGGAAACCATGGATTTGATTCTTTAATTCTGACCGATATCAAACATGCAAGTGCGCAATGGCTACATCTCGTACATGTACGTTAGACAATTGCTTAAACCCCAGTGTAATTTCAAT
>JAHPZR010039175.1:5000-22500 GCA_019787425.1 Platygyra sinensis | reverse complement strand
CCATTTTCACAGGAAAAGAAATCAGGCCATTCACGAATCACGAAAACATAGGATATAGTCTTTACCACCCTCATAACATTGAGTCTGGATACCAGGTAGCCAGGAGTATTATCCAAAAAACTAGCCTACACGGCTAGTTGGCATTTACTAATAGGTGCAGCTAGTTTGTTTGTTTGATCATTCATTCGCCTCGCCTCGCCTCGCCTCGCCTCGCCTCGCCTCGCCTCGCCTCGCCTCGCCTCGCCGCGCCGCGCCGCGCCGCGCCGCGCCGCGCCGCGCCTCGCCGCGCCTCGCCTCGCCTCGCCTCGCCTCGCCTCGCCTCGCCTCGCCTCGCCTCGCCTCGCCTCGCCTCGCCTCGCCTCGCCTCGCCTCGCCTCGCCTCGCCTCGCCTCGCCTCGCCTCGCCTCGCCTCGCCTCGCCTCGCCTCGCCTCGCCTCGCCTCGCCTCGCCTCGCCTCGCCTCGACTCGACTCGACTCGCCTCGCCTCGCCTCGCCTCACCTTACCAATTAAGAGCAATGTGACAATCTCATCAAAAGCAATTTTCAGGCGCTCAAGTTATCGTCCAACGTTTGGTAACGCGTATGACATCTACATTGCTGACAAAGCCAACAGTGGCACTGCTTCGTTCGCAGACTTCGGTGGTCACGACGGTTACTTCGTTCCGAGTAGAGTACAAGACAAGACGACAATCTTGGCTGGCACTCTTCACTTCTCACCTGATGAGGTGGAGGTGTTTTGTCTCGGTTTACTTCTCCTCATGATCCCTGCACTTAAGTTCTCAACTCAAGTATTATATAATATATGCAAGCTGATAGAAACAGATTGTTTTAAGTTTATTAATCTTCTAGAATTGTTTGGATACAAAGCAAACTTGATCATTTTGTATAATTATGACCAACCATTAGCTAGCTTGATGTTGTGATGTTTAATTTTTGCGATTACATTTGTCAGTTCCCCTCAAACAGTCATATACATCGGCAACTGATTAATTTTCATATGACAATTTTTAGTATTATTTAATTTCTTTATAGTTTTTGGCAGTTTGATGAAAGACGGTAAAGTTTCGGTGACCAAAGGTATATGGGTTTCTTGGTGTTCCACACCAAATTAAAAAGGCCCTTTTGCAAATTATCTCTACATTTAATCTCGTATGTGAATTAGAATATCCTTCAACTATTTATAAAAGTAAGAAAAACAAATATGAAGAATAGCTTACTAACACCAAATTAAAGTTACACTGAGAACTTAATCATTACTTAATGGAAATTCTACGGCAGCGTGAGATCTTAATAACAATATGCAAGGTTTATACTGAATCAATCATGCTTGGATGTTGCTGTCCATTTGTAACCAGTTTTAAAATTACATGTATGTACATGTATATTGAGCTTAGTTTGTGTACCCTGCAATGGTTTACAAACATAATAAACCTCGTTTCTCATTTCTGCAAAGAGATACTGTTGTTGAGTTCAATCAGTTTACGTCGAATGACGGTTGACATCTTCGATAAAGCTAAGCCTTTTCGTTTAAAAATAGAACAACCGTAGCCAGTGAGCGTTCTTTTTATAACTTCTAAGCCTTTTCATTTGCCTGGTTTCCGCGGACGGGCACTATGGGCTGATTGTGTTAATCTGCGGATGAACACTATCGCGTCACGAGATCAATTTCAACCAATAAGAATCGGATAAAATTTAGTGGTGAACCATAATGAGATACAGTTAGTGGGGGTTTCCTTGAAAACAGCGCGCGTGCGATGTAGTCCGTAGGGTAGTCCGTTGCGTGGGGGTCAGAGGGTAGTCCCCGGTAAGGAGGTCAGTCTTTTCAAAGATCCCTAGCTTCCAATTTAAAGCTTAGGAAGAATTTGACCTAGAAACCATGGATCCCGTAGAATCAGAAAAGCTGAATTTCGAGTCGAGAAGAATCAGTGATAGAAGCACTCCAGATCCCGGACACCACATATTAAACTGGATCAGTGATAACTAGAGCACAATAGATTGTTTCTGCTTCAGGGATGTTCATCGTAGAATTTCTCCTCAAAAATACTTTAACAGTAAACACCAGAAAAACACTTCCTTATGTGTCTAAGAAAAAGAACAATGTGGTAAATCAAAGAAAAGGACTAAAAACTTTGCAGTGAACTACGACGTAGTTCACACTACGCAAATGCAGTAAATGTGCGGGGCGTCGCCAACGTCAAGATGAAAGCAGATTGCCATCAGCTTTTCGGCTTTTGCCCTTGACTGGAACGGAAAACAAACATCGTGGCTCCCGTCTTGGTTCTAAGTTACATCTATAGCTTCTGATCTTCCAGAAATCTTTCCTGAAACGTGCCTTGGTGGAATCTGATTTTGTTTTCCGATTAAGAGCTGTCAAAAGTAATGACAAGAGAGTTAGAGGGAGAATAGCCCAATTTCGATATATTTCAGCGTGAGAGACTGGTAGCGAAACTCCAACACCGAAGCGAGGCTCCGGGGAATACAGCGCGAATAATGAAAACAAACACTGCAAGGAAAGCCATGTGCGTGTTTAGTAAATTGAGAATTCCCGTTTTGTTTTTGGTCCTTCGCAGTTTATTTTCGCGTGCACCATGGGCAAGTATGGTGCTGTTGCTCTTTGCCGTAAAGGGAGTAAGGAAAGACCTCAGTTATTTTTGCTTTCCTACAAGGCGCAATGAGCGTAAGAAGTGGGGAGTTTTCTCTAAGCGAGCAGATGAAAAATTCAAGACACTCGGCGATCCAAGAATCTGTTCATCGCATTTTAAGGAAAGCGACATCGAGATTTCACTTTTCGGTCGAAAAAGTGTACGTTCAGACTGCTATCCGACTATCTTTAACCAAACGAAATCGACGAATACGGTTATTTCACGTTCGAAGCGTCTTGCCGACAGGAAAAGACTGTGATGAACAAACGCAAGCCAAGAAAGTTTGCCCCAAAAAGCTCGATTTTGCAGACTCCATAGAGACTTAGCTAACCAGGTTCTGATCGTTTGTGCTGCCATTTGCAATCTACTACCACCACTAGCAAAATGAACAGAGAAATATTTGTTTGGTGATTTAAGAACAACACTTAAACTATTAAGACGGAATCCGCCAGACGTTGGAGTAACAAGTGGACAAAAATCTTGTACCAAGATTATTTACATTGTATTGCAAACTTCTGTAGGGCTCTTTTAATTATCTTCTCAAAACAATTCATTTCTAGCAACACCAAACGTCGAAAACGAATGTTGAAGTTCGTATGAAACGCTTAAAAGTTTTGGTGAAATGAAATTGATGATGGAATTTGCCTGTTTTTCCACAAAATCACTGAACTTTGAAATTTATTTTCTCTCGTTCCCGTGGGAAATTATTTTTCGGAGTTATTTCAAGCAATTATTTATGTATTTAGCTTTAAAAAAATGCAAAAATGACTGTAAACTATTTAAAATTACTCTGGTACAGATTTTTGTCCACTAAAACCCGAAATTGCTCCATCTTCTATCGGATTTCGTCTTAATTATTAAAATTTCAACTTGGCTTTGAAGCTGAGAGGAGAACAAACAAAATAAAACCAAAGAAACAAACAAACAAGTCCACAATCTCAGTAATGCTTATTATCTTTGTGCTATATTCCTCAGCCCTTTCACCTAACAATATGTATAACATGTGATCTATTTCATAATCCAATTTCCTTTTAAACTACATACATACAATATATACATTACAGCATGTTATCGTAACAACAATTATAACATTTGTCACTGATTAGTAAAACTTCCAGCAGTGTCCACAATTTCTAAGGTTACTTGTGTTAATTTTGTACAAAATTCAGCTAAAGAGATTCTTTATATGTCGTGTATAAAAGAATTTCGGGAATCATATGTTTAGAATAAAATTTGTTCAGTTTAACAAGCATTTCTTCCCATACATACTTGTCAACAAAACTTCTACAATCAAAATTTCTTTGTTTGTGTATGAATGAGCATTTAACGCCGGCTCAACGAGCTCGGCCATTCATTTACACTTTCCTTCGGAGGATGTTTGTATCATCCCTCTTTCTTGAAGGAAGGTTCGCAACCTCGGCAACTTTTGACGATGAAAGTATTGCTGATTCCTCTCACCTTCTTCTTCCGACGTGGCCATGTCCACGCTGATTATTTCAATTTACTGTTAACTCGATGAAACTACGATTTTATACTGAAAAAACGTTAATAATTCAAGGAAGCAGTGTCAACTCGAAGATGTAAACAACCAAAGTTCGATTCGAAGGAATTTTAGTCCCCGGAGCCTCGCTTCGGTGTTGGAGTTTCACTACCAGTCTCTCACGCTGAAATATATCGAAATTGGGCTATTACGAGCTGTTACAAGATTACAAATAGCAACGAACGTATTTAAATCATTCAGTTCCCTCGAGGTGGTACATGATGTATTTGAGATTGACATACGGCCTCTTATCTTATTTGCCAATTTTGTTTAAAATTATTCTTTTAGGTTTTAACGGGTCCTCCCGTTCTTGTTGAAAAGAGGAGGATTACTAGAGCTGGAGGAAGGAGAGGGGGGACGGTTGCTCATCGTATTTTTTAGGGACTTGAAAAGCGGTCTTGGTTCCTCTTAGGGTGATGAGCATCAAAAGGTCCATTGCAGGAGCTTTCGCTGCTTGGGGGTATTGAGCCGAAAACAACAAAAAAAATATGACAGGGAATTAGTTTTTTCTTAGGGATGTAGAAATTCCAAGCCAAGACCACAAAATAGGATCTTGGTATCTCAAAGGAGGGGTCGCGAATGGTAAAATCCAAAACTCGCCGAGACGCCCAGACCCTTGTTTGAAAATCCGAGACCGAGACTTAAAAGTTTTAACAAAATCCGAGACCAAGACTCTGTACGAAGAAAACCAAGCCCGACACTTCATTTCGCAAACTGTTCGAAGCGAGAAATGAGGTACACGATCATGTTCTAAGATAAATAAATATAACATATATAAGTCAAGATTTCCAAAATGTTACGCCATGACGACTAATCTGCGACTTAAACACGGGACTTGTCGCGCCTACATATTCCAAAGACTGCTATCGTACGTTTTTAATCAAATAAACAATTTTATCATGGTTTTGATCGAAATCGTCGGCCAAAAATACAAAACTCCAAGACTCCGAGACCTCGCGGCCAAAAATTCGAGAATCCGAGACGCAAAGAAATATATACACTGGCAAGAAAACGAGATTTCGATATTCATTGAAAACGCCTCCAAGATTTCGAGATTGAAGCAAAAATTTCCGTGACCCTGAATTTTCTGGGTACCATTCGCCACCCCTCAAAGGGGTTCTTCTCAAAACTTACGGCGAACATCCTCGTCTTAAATATACGGGAGTCCCCACCCCCACCCCGCAAGAATATGTAGCCTGGGAATGTCACGAGGTTAAGTAAAATGACCCAGACAGCGAGATCGGCAGTGAGGACCTTATGATCCTGTCCCAGGGAAGAGGAGTACTTCTGGGCAAATAACTGAGGTTGTAAATAGGTTGTTTCGTTGACACTGACTTATAGATGTACGATTTAGGCTTCAGGTGTAAACGTATGTTTCAGACTTTTCAAGTCGTTTTATAATTTTGTCAGTAGTAAAACTAGCAACCTTTGTGGCATTATAGGTGTTGAATATGGAATCCCTAAAATAGGGCTCCCAATCCACTGACAAGAAATCAACACCACCAACAACGTTTTATTACCAAATAATTAATAAATATATGGCAGTCTCCCCACCCCACCCCCCCTCCCCACCACCACCATCACCACCACAACAGCCTGTAACATGGGGATGTCATGACAGACAGTGAAGACAGTATGCTCATGTCCCAGGGAAGAGGAGAACTTCTGGGCAAATAACTGAGGCTGTGAATAGGTTGTTTCGCCGACACTGACTTATAGATTTGAGTCAATTTCAGTCGAGTTTACTTCTGATCACTGCTGTAAGAGAATTTCTGTGGAATACACTCGAATTTCCTCGCTTTCTCCTATTCACCTAACGGTAGAAAAGTCTGATTTCAAGTGATTTAAATGGCAACGACTGACCTTCGCACGAAATTTCACACCAGAAAAACGATACTGCAAAACTAAACAGGTGCCACAAATGCAAGTAACATAAAGTAGATCGAAAAATATTTGTTCTTTGATACATCTTTCCTTGTCTAGTATCTGAGTTACTCGTTCATTGCGAAGATTTTTTACAAATCGTTAGTAGACGGCGCGCCACCTGATTCAATGATAAAGTTGCGTACACAAACCCATTTGTAATCGGCTGCAACCTCAATTTACTGCAGGAAAAAAGAAAGTTATTTGCCGGCTTAAAACTGTGACCTCGGGCTTGACCGAGGGCAGCATTTTCAAGACCGAGGTCACAGTTTTTCACCACACGGACTTCCCAGCCGGCAAATAACATATATATGCTTACCGCCGCCTGGTTAGCTCAGTTGGTTAAGCACCAGACCGGGACAACACTCAGGGTCTCAAAAATAACTGAGGAGAACGTGCTGCCTTTGTAATTACAGTGGCACCCCACTGTAACGAACCCCGCTATAACGAATTCCTCGCTATAACGAATAGATTTTGACGGTCCCAACTGAACGCACAATTTTACCCCGCTATAACGAATATTTTGTCCTGTCGCTCGCAGTTTGTAAAAACGGTATGATGATACAAATGCTTGATAGACTAAACACGACTCCAATTGGTCAAAATAGAGAAACTTTGACCTTCAAAGCTTTGCTTTATTTAAATGTAGCTGTTCACGCGCAAGTCTGTAGACTGTTTTACGTGGTGTATGTCCCATTGTTCAGCCCGGTTTAGCTTGGTTACCCCGCTTTAACGAATATTTTTGCTGTTAAACAGATAATTTGTTTTAACGAGCTCCTCGCTATAACGAAGACCCCACTATAGCGAACATTTTTTTTTTTCGGCACCATGGCTCTTTAGTCACTGTATATCTGCAAATGGTTAGACGTTCGGGTCTTCTCGGATAAGGACTATAAACCGTAGGCCCCGTCTCCTGCATCTACGATGTTATGGTTAGAAGCGGACGTAAAAGAACCCACACGCTTATCGTAAAGAGTAGGGCATGAAGTTCCCGGTGTTGTGGTCTGGATTTTGTTGTTTTACTGAGGGTTGGGCTGGGAAATGCTCGGAGATATTAGCTACGATAAAAGCTACTCTGAAATCCGAGGGTATAAAAAGTATTCACTCACTCCTGCACCCACACTCTGACAATAAAGATTAACTGTTTTCTTAAAGAACGTTTGAAGTCCTTAAGTGACAGTTTAGTTTAAAAATTTTAGAGTCTAAAAGTTCTATAGAAGAATGTTCTTTGTCCGGTAACGGTTTTGTGGAGAGGTTTCTGTGAACTCTGCGAGTTTCTCTTTACGCGTTTGGCGATGCTAACTCTTTAGGTATATCTAAAAAATAAGGTATCCAGCACACACCCAGTCATACACTTCAAAGTCATCTCTGAGATCAATAAACTCTAGATCCACTCTAGAAAAACAAACCGACTTCTCTTTTCAAGGGAGAGTAGGCATGAACCCTGCATTCTCACGCATAGTCCTAGAATGAGAAGGCTACGATTTAACTCTAACTCTAAGCAGATGAGTTGATGAGCAAATACATGAGTTTACCTGGTTATGTGCAGATCTATCTTGAAAGGCCAGTGCACCCAGTATAGCAAGAAACAACTCAATTAGAGCCATAACAGAAATTGTTGTCAGGTGGGAAATATTTGTGTCCTCGTCCAAGTCATCTGAGAAGTAATAGAAGCCATCTTCATTTTGTTTGAGAGCCAAACGTGCCACATAAACCGCTACACCTTCTTCACCATACCAGAACAAGACAAAGCCACACAATATGGAAGAAGTGATGTTTAACGCTTTATAGACAAGAACCTAAAGAAATAGAGTATCGTTTGAATGCTCTGAATTAGCCTGTAAACGTCAAGAAGGTATCATAAAATTCCCTTCAGAAGACGATAAGATAAATAGTAAAATATATGACAATGGCACTTTCATTGAGAGCTCCTTAGCCATGACTATATTGAAATCCCGCTGATTATTAAAAAAATAGGGTATTAGATACACTTGTTAAGGCTTTTAATATCTGCTTCTGTTTTTTTTTTAAATTTATTTTCTTTTGCATTGTTTTTCAGTAATAATAATAATAATAATAATAATAATAATAATAATAATAATAATAATAGTAATAATAATATTAAATATAATAATAGTTTATTTATATAGCGCTATTTCTATTACTATCCAATAGCGCTTTACAATGCATTTAAAGTATCTCATCAAAAAAATAATAATAAAATAAAAAATAAACTAACCAACCAACTAACTAAATTGTAGAAATCAAAATAAAAACTAAGAAGCTAAATCAGTGTTCTATTTATTTTTGCTGTAATCTGCAAGGTTTTCTATTAGTGAAATTTTTTTTTGTCTTTATATGATAACTTGTGTTGTAAAACTTGTTTAAGTACTTGGCTTGCCCCGCCACGACTAGCTTTCCAGCTATTTGCGAGGCAAACAATCGCACTTTTTTTTCGTACGAAGAATAAAGAATGATTAATTAATTAATTGGTTTTTGATTGGTTTTGCCTTTTGAGGCATTTGTGTGTTTGTAACAGCTAGAATGAAAATTATGAGCCACAGGAGAGCCTAAGAAACAATGAAAGAACTGAAGACGTAAATAACTTACTGGTGGCCTTAGACATACGTCTTTGAAATGAAAGAAAACTTCGGGTTGGAAAAACAAATAAAAAAGCTTTAAGCATTTAACGTTATTTTAGTTCTTAGGTGAATGTAAGTTTTATTATTCTATTTTCTTCCATTGTGAAGCCGACTGCTTTACAACTTTTGTATAGAGCGCTATAAAAATAATGTTGTTGTTGTTATTATTATTTTTATTATTATTATTATTATTATTATTACTATCATTATTATTATTATTACTATTATTATTATTATTATTATTATTATTACTTAGCAGTACTTTACACTATAGTCATGGCTAAGGAGCTCTCAATGAAAGTGCCATTGTCATATATTTTACTATTTATCTTATCGTCTTCTGAAGGGAATTTTATGATACCTTCTTGACGTTTACAGGCTAATTCAGAGCATTCAAACGATACTCTATTTCTTTAGGTTCTTGTCTATAAAGCGTTAAACATCACTTCTTCCATATTGTGTGGCTTTGTCTTGTTCTGGTATGGTGAAGAAGGTGTAGCGGTTTATGTGGCACGTTTGGCTCTCAAACAAAATGAAGATGGCTTCTATTACTTCTCAGATGACTTGGACGAGGACACAAATATTTCCCACCTGACAACAATTTCTGTTATGGCTCTAATTGAGTTGTTTCTTGCTATACTGGGTGCACTGGCCTTTCAAGATAGATCTGCACATAACCAGGTAAACTCATGTATTTGCTCATCAACTCATCTGCTTAGAGTTAGAGTTAAATCGTAGCCTTCTCATTCTAGGACTATGCGTGAGAATGCAGGGTTCATGCCTACTCTCCCTTGAAAAGAGAAGTCGGTTTGTTTTTCTAGAGTGGATCTAGAGTTTATTGATCTCAGAGATGACTTTGAAGTGTATGACTGGGTGTGTGCTGGATACCTTATTTTTTAGATATACCTAAAGAGTTAGCATCGCCAAACGCGTAAAGAGAAACTCGCAGAGTTCACAGAAACCTCTCCACAAAACCGTTACCGGACAAAGAACATTCTTCTATAGAACTTTTAGACTCTAAAATTTTTAAACTAAACTGTCACTTAAGGACTTCAAACGTTCTTTAAGAAAACAGTTAATCTTTATTGTCAGAGTGTGGGTGCAGGAGTGAGTGAATACTTTTTATACCCTCGGATTTCAGAGTAGCTTTTATCGTAGCTAATATCTCCGAGCATTTCCCAGCCCAACCCTCAGTAAAACAACAAAATCCAGACCACAACACCGGGAACTTCATGCCCTACTCTTTACGATAAGCGTGTGGGTTCTTTTACGTCCGCTTCTAACCATAACATCGTAGATGCAGGAGACGGGGCCTACGGTTTATAGTCCTTATCCGAGAAGACCCGAACGTCTAACCATTTGCAGATATACAGTGACTAAAGAGCCATGGTGCCGAAAAAAAAAAATGTTCGCTATAGTGGGGTCTTCGTTATAGCGAGGAGCTCGTTAAAACAAATTATCTGTTTAACAGCAAAAATATTCGTTAAAGCGGGGTAACCAAGCTAAACCGGGCTGAACAATGGGACATACACCACGTAAAACAGTCTACAGACTTGCGCGTGAACAGCTACATTTAAATAAAGCAAAGCTTTGAAGGTCAAAGTTTCTCTATTTTGACCAATTGGAGTCGTGTTTAGTCTATCAAGCATTTGTATCATCATACCGTTTTTACAAACTGCGAGCGACAGGACAAAATATTCGTTATAGCGGGGTAAAATTGTGCGTTCAGTTGGGACCGTCAAAATCTATTCGTTATAGCGAGGAATTCGTTATAGCGGGGTTCGTTACAGTGGGGTGCCACTGTAATTACAAAGGCAGCACGTTCTCCTCAGTTATTTTTGAGACCCTGAGTGTTGTCCCGGTCTGGTGCTTAACCAACTGAGCTAACCAGGCGGCGGTAAGCATATATATGTTATTTGCCGGCTGGGAAGTCCGTGTGGTGAAAAACTGTGACCTCGGTCTTGAAAATGCTGCCCTCGGTCAAGCCCGAGGTCACAGTTTTAAGCCGGCAAATAACTTTCTTTTTTCCTGCAGTAAATTGAGGTTGCAGCCGATTACAAATGGGTTTGTGTACGCAACTTTATCATTGAATCAGGTGGCGCGCCGTCTACTAACGATTTGTAAAAAATCTTCGCAATGAACGAGTAACTCAGATACTAGACAAGGAAAGATGTATCAAAGAACAAATATTTTTCGATCTACTTTATGTTACTTGCATTTGTGGCACCTGTTTAGTTTTGCAGTATCGTTTTTCTGGTGTGAAATTTCGTGCGAAGGTCAGTCGTTGCCATTTAAATCACTTGAAATCAGACTTTTCTACCGTTAGGTGAATAGGAGAAAGCGAGGAAATTCGAGTGTATTCCACAGAAATTCTCTTACAGCAGTGATCAGAAGTAAACTCGACTGAAATTGACTCAAATCTATAAGTCAGTGTCGGCGAAACAACCTATTCACAGCCTCAGTTATTTGCCCAGAAGTTCTCCTCTTCCCTGGGACATGAGCATACTGTCTTCACTGTCTGTCATGACATCCCCATGTTACAGGCTGTTGTGGTGGTGATGGTGGTGGTGGGGAGGGGGGGTGGGGTGGGGAGACTGCCATATATTTATTAATTATTTGGTAATAAAACGTTGTTGGTGGTGTTGATTTCTTGTCAGTGGATTGGGAGCCCTATTTTAGGGATTCCATATTCAACACCTATAATGCCACAAAGGTTGCTAGTTTTACTACTGACAAAATTATAAAACGACTTGAAAAGTCTGAAACATACGTTTACACCTGAAGCCTAAATCGTACATCTATAAGTCAGTGTCAACGAAACAACCTATTTACAACCTCAGTTATTTGCCCAGAAGTACTCCTCTTCCCTGGGACAGGATCATAAGGTCCTCACTGCCGATCTCGCTGTCTGGGTCATTTTACTTAACCTCGTGACATTCCCAGGCTACATATTCTTGCGGGGTGGGGGTGGGGACTCCCGTATATTTAAGACGAGGATGTTCGCCGTAAGTTTTGAGAAGAACCCCTTTGAGGGGTGGCGAATGGTACCCAGAAAATTCAGGGTCACGGAAATTTTTGCTTCAATCTCGAAATCTTGGAGGCGTTTTCAATGAATATCGAAATCTCGTTTTCTTGCCAGTGTATATATTTCTTTGCGTCTCGGATTCTCGAATTTTTGGCCGCGAGGTCTCGGAGTCTTGGAGTTTTGTATTTTTGGCCGACGATTTCGATCAAAACCATGATAAAATTGTTTATTTGATTAAAAACGTACGATAGCAGTCTTTGGAATATGTAGGCGCGACAAGTCCCGTGTTTAAGTCGCAGATTAGTCGTCATGGCGTAACATTTTGGAAATCTTGACTTATATATGTTATATTTATTTATCTTAGAACATGATCGTGTACCTCATTTCTCGCTTCGAACAGTTTGCGAAATGAAGTGTCGGGCTTGGTTTTCTTCGTACAGAGTCTTGGTCTCGGATTTTGTTAAAACTTTTAAGTCTCGGTCTCGGATTTTCAAACAAGGGTCTGGGCGTCTCGGCGAGTTTTGGATTTTACCATTCGCGACCCCTCCTTTGAGATACCAAGATCCTATTTTGTGGTCTTGGCTTGGAATTTCTACATCCCTAAGAAAAAACTAATTCCCTGTCATATTTTTTTTGTTGTTTTCGGCTCAATACCCCCAAGCAGCGAAAGCTCCTGCAATGGACCTTTTGATGCTCATCACCCTAAGAGGAACCAAGACCGCTTTTCAAGTCCCTAAAAAATACGATGAGCAACCGTCCCCCCTCTCCTTCCTCCAGCTCTAGTAATCCTCCTCTTTTCAACAAGAACGGGAGGACCCGTTAAAACCTAAAAGAATAATTTTAAACAAAATTGGCAAATAAGATAAGAGGCCGTATGTCAATCTCAAATACATCATGTACCACCTCGAGGGAACTGAATGATTTAAATACGTTCGTTGCTATTTGTAATCTTGTAACAGCTCGTAATAGCCCAATTTCGATATATTTCAGCGTGAGAGACTGGTAGTGAAACTCCAACACCGAAGCGAGGCTCCGGGGACTAAAATTCCTTCGAATCGAACTTTGGTTGTTTACATCTTCGAGTTGACACTGCTTCCTTGAATTATTAACGTTTTTTCAGTATAAAATCGTAGTTTCATCGAGTTAACAGTAAATTGAAATAATCAGCGTGGACATGGCCACGTCGGAAGAAGAAGGTGAGAGGAATCAGCAATACTTTCATCGTCAAAAGTTGCCGAGGTTGCGAACCTTCCTTCAAGAAAGAGGGATGATACAAACATCCTCCGAAGGAAAGTGTAAATGAATGGCCGAGCTCGTTGAGCCGGCGTTAAATGCTCATTCATACACAAACAAAGAAATTTTGATTGTAGAAGTTTTGTTGACAAGTATGTATGGGAAGAAATGCTTGTTAAACTGAACAAATTTTATTCTAAACATATGATTCCCGAAATTCTTTTATACACGACATATAAAGAATCTCTTTAGCTGAATTTTGTACAAAATTAACACAAGTAACCTTAGAAATTGTGGACACTGCTGGAAGTTTTACTAATCAGTGACAAATGTTATAATTGTTGTTACGATAACATGCTGTAATGTATATATTGTATGTATGTAGTTTAAAAGGAAATTGGATTATGAAATAGATCACATGTTATACATATTGTTAGGTGAAAGGGCTGAGGAATATAGCACAAAGATAATAAGCATTACTGAGATTGTGGACTTGTTTGTTTGTTTCTTTGGTTTTATTTTGTTTGTTCTCCTCTCAGCTTCAAAGCCAAGTTGAAATTTTAATAATTAAGACGAAATCCGATAGAAGATGGAGCAATTTCGGGTTTTAGTGGACAAAAATCTGTACCAGAGTAATTTTAAATAGTTTACAGTCATTTTTGCATTTTTTTAAAGCTAAATACATAAATAATTGCTTGAAATAACTCCGAAAAATAATTTCCCACGGGAACGAGAGAAAATAAATTTCAAAGTTCAGTGATTTTGTGGAAAAACAGGCAAATTCCATCATCAATTTCATTTCACCAAAACTTTTAAGCGTTTCATACGAACTTCAACATTCGTTTTCGACGTTTGGTGTTGCTAGAAATGAATTGTTTTGAGAAGATAATTAAAAGAGCCCTACAGAAGTTTGCAATACAATGTAAATAATCTTGGTACAAGATTTTTGTCCACTTGTTACTCCAACGTCTGGCGGATTCCGTCTTAATAGTTTAAGTGTTGTTCTTAAATCACCAAACAAATATTTCTCTGTTCATTTTGCTAGTGGTGGTAGTAGATTGCAAATGGCAGCACAAACGATCAGAACCTGGTTAGCTAAGTCTCTATGGAGTCTGCAAAATCGAGCTTTTTGGGGCAAACTTTCTTGGCTTGCGTTTGTTCATCACAGTCTTTTCCTGTCGGCAAGACGCTTCGAACGTGAAATAACCGTATTCGTCGATTTCGTTTGGTTAAAGATAGTCGGATAGCAGTCTGAACGTACACTTTTTCGACCGAAAAGTGAAATCTCGATGTCGCTTTCCTTAAAATGCGATGAACAGATTCTTGGATCGCCGAGTGTCTTGAATTTTTCATCTGCTCGCTTAGAGAAAACTCCCCACTTCTTACGCTCATTGCGCCTTGTAGGAAAGCAAAAATAACTGAGGTCTTTCCTTACTCCCTTTACGGCAAAGAGCAACAGCACCATACTTGCCCATGGTGCACGCGAAAATAAACTGCGAAGGACCAAAAACAAAACGGGAATTCTCAATTTACTAAACACGCACATGGCTTTCCTTGCAGTGTTTGTTTTCATTATTCGCGCTGTATTCCCCGGAGCCTCGCTTCGGTGTTGGAGTTTCGCTACCAGTCTCTCACGCTGAAATATATCGAAATTGGGCTATTCTCCCTCTAACTCTCTTGTCATTACTTTTGACAGCTCTTAATCGGAAAACAAAATCAGATTCCACCAAGGCACGTTTCAGGAAAGATTTCTGGAAGATCAGAAGCTATAGATGTAACTTAGAACCAAGACGGGAGCCACGATGTTTGTTTTCCGTTCCAGTCAAGGGCAAAAGCCGAAAAGCTGATGGCAATCTGCTTTCATCTTGACGTTGGCGACGCCCCGCACATTTACTGCATTTGCGTAGTGTGAACTACGTCGTAGTTCACTGCAAAGTTTTTAGTCCTTTTCTTTGATTTACCACATTGTTCTTTTTCTTAGACACATAAGGAAGTGTTTTTCTGGTGTTTACTGTTAAAGTATTTTTGAGGAGAAATTCTACGATGAACATCCCTGAAGCAGAAACAATCTATTGTGCTCTAGTTATCACTGATCCAGTTTAATATGTGGTGTCCGGGATCTGGAGTGCTTCTATCACTGATTCTTCTCGACTCGAAATTCAGCTTTTCTGATTCTACGGGATCCATGGTTTCTAGGTCAAATTCTTCCTAAGCTTTAAATTGGAAGCTAGGGATCTTTGAAAAGACTGACCTCCTTACCGGGGACTACCCTCTGACCCCCACGCAACGGACTACCCTACGGACTACATCGCACGCGCGCTGTTTTCAAGGAAACCCCCACTAACTGTATCTCATTATGGTTCACCACTAAATTTTATCCGATTCTTATTGGTTGAAATTGATCTCGTGACGCGATAGTGTTCATCCGCAGATTAACACAATCAGCCCATAGTGCCCGTCCGCGGAAACCAGGCAAATGAAAAGGCTTAGAAGTTATAAAAAGAACGCTCACTGGCTACGGTTGTTCTATTTTTAAACGAAAAGGCTTAGCTTTATCGAAGATGTCAACCGTCATTCGACGTAAACTGATTGAACTCAACAACAGTATCTCTTTGCAGAAATGAGAAACGAGGTTTATTATGTTTGTAAACCATTGCAGGGTACACAAACTAAGCTCAATATACATGTACATACATGTAATTTTAAAACTGGTTACAAATGGACAGCAACATCCAAGCATGATTGATTCAGTATAAACCTTGCATATTGTTATTAAGATCTCACGCTGCCGTAGAATTTCCATTAAGTAATGATTAAGTTCTCAGTGTAACTTTAATTTGGTGTTAGTAAGCTATTCTTCATATTTGTTTTTCTTACTTTTATAAATAGTTGAAGGATATTCTAATTCACATACGAGATTAAATGTAGAGATAATTTGCAAAAGGGCCTTTTTAATTTGGTGTGGAACACCAAGAAACCCATATACCTTTGGTCACCGAAACTTTACCGTCTTTCATCAAACTGCCAAAAACTATAAAGAAATTAAATAATACTAAAAATTGTCATATGAAAATTAATCAGTTGCCGATGTATATGACTGTTTGAGGGGAACTGACAAATGTAATCGCAAAAATTAAACATCACAACATCAAGCTAGCTAATGGTTGGTCATAATTATACAAAATGATCAAGTTTGCTTTGTATCCAAACAATTCTAGAAGATTAATAAACTTAAAACAATCTGTTTCTATCAGCTTGCATATATTATATAATACTTGAGTTGAGAACTTAAGTGCAGGGATCATGAGGAGAAGTAAACCGAGACAAAACACCTCCACCTCATCAGGTGAGAAGTGAAGAGTGCCAGCCAAGATTGTCGTCTTGTCTTGTACTCTACTCGGAACGAAGTAACCGTCGTGACCACCGAAGTCTGCGAACGAAGCAGTGCCACTGTTGGCTTTGTCAGCAATGTAGATGTCATACGCGTTACCAAACGTTGGACGATAACTTGAGCGCCTGAAAATTGCTTTTGATGAGATTGTCACATTGCTCTTAATTGGTAAGGTGAGGCGAGGCGAGGCGAGGCGAGTCGAGTCGAGTCGAGGCGAGGCGAGGCGAGGCGAGGCGAGGCGAGGCGAGGCGAGGCGAGGCGAGGCGAGGCGAGGCGAGGCGAGGCGAGGCGAGGCGAGGCGAGGCGAGGCGAGGCGAGGCGAGGCGAGGCGAGGCGAGGCGAGGCGAGGCGAGGCGAGGCGAGGCGAGGCGAGGCGAGGCGAGGCGAGGCGCGGCGAGGCGCGGCGCGGCGCGGCGCGGCGCGGCGCGGCGCGGCGAGGCGAGGCGAGGCGAGGCGAGGCGAGGCGAGGCGAGGCGAGGCGAGGCGAGGCGAATGAATGATCAAACAAACAAACTAGCTGCACCTATTAGTAAATGCCAACTAGCCGTGTAGGCTAGTTTTTTGGATAATACTCCTGGCTACCTGGTATCCAGACTCAATGTTATGAGGGTGGTAAAGACTATATCCTATGTTTTCGTGATTCGTGAATGGCCTGATTTCTTTTCCTGTGAAAATGGTTTGTATTTTTTTCTCGTTTAGTCGCAATTTGAAAGACTAGTCCTTGCCAAACGGACTCACAAGAATTCATAAATAGCTACACATTGAACTTACGTAAAGAC
This sequence comes from Platygyra sinensis, assembly GCA_019787425.1. Taxonomy (NCBI): domain Eukaryota; kingdom Metazoa; phylum Cnidaria; class Anthozoa; order Scleractinia; family Merulinidae; genus Platygyra; species Platygyra sinensis. The sequence goes on along the minus strand of JAHPZR010039175.1, from coordinate 5,325 downwards.
TTGCGATGGTCGAAAGACCCACACAAATTTAAAAACTACGTGTTTAGTCTCGCTCGGCCAAAATATAACCATGTTGGTCGTCACTTTGAAATACCCCCAGACGTATCCTGAATTTTACTGGCTAATAGTTTGCCATATAAAAGAATGGACGTCACTCAACTTGGTTTGACCCAAAACGGTGAAAAACTTGCTTCGACCTACATGCTAATTTGATCTTGACCAAACTGTGCGCAAGTCATCCCAAGTCAACACAAGAGCGTGCCAAACGAGTTTCAGTTATATATGAAAGAATGTAACACGAGCGTGGGACCTAGAAAAAATCTGA
>JAHPZR010039169.1:32500-33692 GCA_019787425.1 Platygyra sinensis | reverse complement strand
ACAGTATTGTGCAAAAGTAATGAGAGCGTAATTCGACGAAATTCGCGAATTTCTGGGCTTTTCGACGAAAAATGGCGAAGTCTTGTTCGCCGCGAAAGTTCGAAGAAAATTCGACGCATTTTCCCGTTGCCCATTGTTGTAGTCAACGCGAATTTTCGGGCGGTAGTTCGTGTCTACCGATAATTTGGCCCGCTTTTTCGAGCGCAAATTCGTTCTACTCGAATTTTCCTTCGAAATTTCTCGCGAAAATTCTCTCTGTCCGTTAAGTTTGCCGTCGATTTCCAGTTGAAAGATGAATTATAAAGCCAGAGCAAAACAAGAATGTGAGCGATGGAAACCTTAATACCGTCGTGAGTGATAATAATATTTCAAAAACTTACCTTGCTTATGTCCATAGAAAGCTGTTATCACTTTGTTTGTTAGTCTTAAAGCTTGCAAGCTCAAATGGTTTGTTTGCCAACCTGTTTTCTTTGAACAAGAAATGCAACTCGCGGTAAAACTCGCGGTGCGGCCATAATGAACCCAGGCCCTGCGCAACCTTGGCATTGTTTATACGTTACCATAGTGAAAAGTTGTGTGTTTTGGTCAGTTCGGCTTTCAAGCTATCACAGTTAACCATGCCTAAAGTGTCAATGTACACGAGAACTCGAATTGAGCTTCTTCAAAAGGAAGGCCTCCACCCAGCTGGGATATTTAAGGTCTTAAAACGTGAAGGTTTAAGCGTCAGCTTTCCTAGTGTGGCGCGCATCGTACAGAAGCTACAGACCACCGGCACTCTGGCCAATTTACCGCGCTCAGGAAGACCGTCAAAGTTGTCTACAGAAGCAAAAGCTTTTATAGACCAACAAATGCGCAAGAACGACGAAATGACGAGTGGCCAGATACAAAAGAAGCTGGAAAAGCGTGGCGTTACTGTGAGCTCATCCACGGTGCGACGATCTCGCAAGGAACAAGGCTGGACGTTACAGCAAACAAGGTTCCGTGTAACATTACTCAAAATAAAAATTGTTCAAAGTTTACATTATATTGTGCTTGTGATATCTGGGGTGGGATGAGAGGTCTTGTAGCAAAAATACTTCATTTGATCCATAGTAGGCTTGATCAAATTAAAAAATTCGTTTCTGGAAAGAACTGTATTTTTCCCAGAGCGCGAACGAAGTAAGTTTAAATAAGGTTAATTCATTGCAAAATA
>JAHPZR010039169.1:22500-27500 GCA_019787425.1 Platygyra sinensis | reverse complement strand
TAATTTATGGTGTCATTTAGCGCGCTCTTGTGCACGTGCACACTGAAAACATGGCGGATTTGCCTTGATATTGCGCTCTTTCAGTTGAAAAATGGCTATAGCTCACCAACGAGCATGGGCACCCCAATTTTTTTTCCAGTCATTGTAATCAACTTATCATAAACTTTGCTTGAGGAAAGACTGATCTGATTTCTATTGCTGAAAATTGAATAAATAGCAAAAATAGCAAGTAAACTGTGGTCTTTTCTATTTTGCCCTATGGTAACCATGTTAAGAAATTTGGTTGAAATTTTAATCAAGGATTCAGCTTTCTGTCTAAATCAAACTTAAAAAGTTTATTTGTGTCCGATACAACGCATTGACTCCAGTTTAATGCGTGTTCTCATGAGTCTCGGTCACAAAAATTTACAATTATTACTGGGAATGGGTTCTTGTAATAAGCGTTAAATAATGCCAAAATGGGTCATTTTCAATGCTCCAGTGCTCCTAAATGAGTATGGGCACCCCCCTTTTTTATTCCAAAATCGAAGTTCTCATATGAAAATATTCAGTGGGCAAAGTTTGAACGAAAATCTATTGTCAGTTTTATTTCAGGGGAATTACCTTAACCCTAGATAATTTCAGCCTCAGTAGCCAGCAACTGGTCCTAAGTTACATTCTTTATCCTTGCAAATGACCTGATGTGCATCTCCAACGGAGTTTGGCCCAATTTTGACCAAATAAACATTTCTCACAGATGGCCATGTTCTGTCTAAATAGTTAATTTGCTAACTTGACAAAATGCTCCTGAGGGGGGATATGACGAAAAGAGCTGAGAAATGGCCTGTAATTGGCTGATGATGACATCATCCGGTGACGACAATTGGCCGAGTGATTCGGAGTTTGGGTCTGCTCACCGACAAAACTAAAAAAAATATATAAATAAACCGAAGGCAGAGCAAGAAACCGCCCAGCCTACGGCTGCGCGGTTTAAAAATGCAGATGCTTAATGGCATCTCGATTGGTATATGTATACAATGTGTGATAAAAGCTGAATCATGCTTCGAAGGAGTGTAATAATAGTCTCTAGTGTATTTTTTTTGACTCTAAAACTTCTTAATGTTGTTTTTATAAATGTTTGGAAATGCTATGTGTTTGTTTATAACAGTCCTATCCCGTATGGAATACCAAACCTCAAGGATTAGTCTTTGTGTTTGGCCAACAAAGAGATTTCTTCCAATGTGGCTTTGGCCTTTGCGTGTTCTTTTACACATGTTTTAGCACGTGCAATGTCCGACCAATGTAAACAGTCTTTAAATTTGATCTTGTACACAATTCCTCTGGAAGCTTCCTGATTTTGTCTTTTGGCTTTTAAGTCTGTTCGAGATGGTGCAAATACGTTTATGGACAACCTTGATGTTGAAACCTCAGAGAACATTTGCTACTCTCTTGGAGAATCCTTTGGTGAAGTGCAGGATACTACTACGCCATGTTGATTGGTCTTATTCATTTCTTGTTGTCTATTCAGTTAGTGGTCATTATGAATGAAATTAGCAGGGAAGTTACTAGTTATTTGAAACCAAAATACCTTATTTCTAAATTAAACTGTTAGTCTCCATTAACCGAGTTTGAAAATGTCAGTGTGTAGTCTCATATGCACAGCCAAATGGAAAAAGAGTAATATCTTAATAGGAGTAAGCTTACATGGTAATTTTAGTGTGTTCCTTTGTTTTTTTTTTTTTTTTCAGGGTACCACAATATCAACCTTAAGGTGATTCCTCAGTATTGCATTGCGCATCCCTACTGCGCACGATTTTAGCGTCATTAGCGCGCGCAAATTAGCGTGTGCACGTACACAACGAAAGAAATTTCCCTCAAGGTAAGCTCGATAGAGAAATAAATGTTCGTTTTCTTTTAAACGAGCATGGTGACCTATATTTTTTATTGCATAATAATAGTCTGCATATTGTCCTCCTTAATTTAAAAGAAAACTAAAAAATTCTATCGGAAGGAAAAAAAGATATAGACGAAAGAGTGCACGAAACTGTTACTCTGTGATGCAAATTATGACCGCAAAAATAACAACTCTACGAACGCTTTACGTTCACGTTGTTTCAAATAGTGTGATGTTTCCACAAATTTTATATGATATTGTTCTATATGCTCGACACTTTCTACTTGTCAAGTTTTTTCCCGAGTATTACTTTTATAAACTATGTTTCGAGCTACCGCAAAATGTAACGTGGACCGATGAATAATGCGCGTGATTAGCACGAGTACGGGCACAAATGAGGTAAGATTGGCCCATCACATCTCTTAAACGAGAATGGTGACCTATCATTTTTATTGTATTTTTCAAAACAGTGTTTGGTAGAGAACATTCAGGGAAAGTTCAAAAAAAATTCATCGGTAACTTTTATTTCTGAGGAATCACCTTAAGTGAATTAACATTTTAAACTATACAGTAGAGCAACATGGCAAAATCTGGTCAACTTTCTAGCCCGCAAATAGGCTCTTTGTATGGCAAGAAAGGAGAGGAAAGGGAAAGAAGAGCCTGCCCAAATCACTTAGAATTCTACATTCAGAAACGCAGCTGATGTGATGTGGAGTGATTTATGAAAAACCAGTCAAACAACGCACATCCAGAGGATATGATGTAAACATTGTTCACAACTGCTGCCAAATTTTTGTGGAGCGAAGAACACGTCTTTCAGGACATTCAGCATTCATTGCTCAAACAAGGTTGGATCACATAATTGGCTGAAATTACACTGAAGTCAACTCCTCTTTCATCAAACCAGCAGTTGATGCAGCTGAAAGACCCATATTTCTGGCCTCTGAAATCTGGTCTTTGATAATACTCTGTAAAGGCCAGACAACTAACACAGGGTTCTTTGTCAGCTGCTGATCTCTACAGGCCATCATTTTGCTTTTCTGAACAAGAGCTGCATGATCACAGCTGGATAACATCACCATGCCAACATATTAATCTTGGCCAATCAGCATTTCTTTGGATGCACTAACTAAAAAATTCAAAGCAGTACAGGCAGGCTCTTCTCCTTTCCTCTTCTTCTTCCTTGCCACTTAAAGAGTCTGCTTGCAGGCTACCAACTTTCAGACCAAACAGCTCAAAATCAAACCCTTTGGCTCCCACACACCCGTAATTATAGTTCATTTCTGGGAGTCACATCTCCCACTGTTCCATTCAAATTGACAATTTTATTCCAAAAAAATACTGCTACATCCTAGTGTTGTTGCTACATGCTTACCTGGGTGCACTGGAGATTCACTTGTGATCTGTCTCACTGCAGCACTAATCTGACTTGTGGAATATGCTTCATCAGAGGCTATGAAAAAAGAATGCACTAGTTCATCAATCTGTCCCCACATCTCTGCATGCCCCCACCCCAACTTTTAAGAAGAACAATTTCTTTTGTCAATGAAAACAATTGATTACCACCATTTTCGTTGATACGCGACTTTGGAAAACAAAACACCCGCAGAAACGATCTGTCGATAACATGTATGATTGACGGAAATTTTGGAAACGTTTCCGCGGGTGTTTTGTTTTCGAAAGTAGCATACCAACGAAAACGGTGGTAAGAACTAAAACACTTACAGGGGGAAAGCAACAAAAAAAAACAAACAGCTTTTCACAAAGAACCCTTTTTGTAGAGAGAAAAAGCCTTAATATCTTTACTAGGACCCCATCCACCATCATCCCCCAGCTTTGGAAGATATCTGGATCCACTTAAAGTGCCACTAACCCCCCAATTTTTTTTTTCCTAATATAAATTTCCTTTTTCTCCTGATCACCACTGCGAAAAAATTATCGTTGTAGCTATTTTTGTCAATTTTATACGAATTTTCAAAGTTTATAATTTTGCACATTTCCATGTTCACAACCGAGGAATAGCGGAGAATGGGACGAGTTGGCTTCTGATGTCATTTCGGGAATAACAATGTTTTCTTTCTGAGAAGAATATATGGGAGCATGCGATAGTATCTGTCAAAATCGTTGCAGAATGCAAGGAAGATGAGTTGTTGGAGACTGTAACAATACAGGATATGCAGGATAGAGTATTCCTCTTCACTCGATACCTCTATCCTGATGAAACTTGACCAGAAACGAAAAAGACCAAAGAAGTGGGCTGATCTGTGCAAAGCGAAAGTCAGGGAGCCGTCGAGGATGTCTTCGATCTCGGGTTCCCCGGTACTATAAAAACCTATAGCTTTTCGTGGCCTGTATATTCTTCTCTACCTCTAGCGGAAAGCTTGACATTTTCATGGTACTGCATACGACGTGAATTTGGGATAGGCTGGAAGCCATCTGACTATTCAAGCGCAAGCAATCGATCCTCCAAGTCCATCACATGAAATCACACGGTAAACTAAACGCATCTGTTTTTTTAACTCAATAGACACATTTCTAAATGAATAGTAAACGAAATCTGCATCCTACATGTATAACGAAGCGATTAAGATTGTTGAGCGTCAACTGGTGAACTAGCTATGTATTTGTGGATTTTAATAAAAACACACGCACACTGGAAGCCGTAATCCGACCGTGTATCTCAATAGCCATACGTGAATACAGAATTCTTTCGTTTTTTTGAGCTTCGTCTTTGGGGAATGAAATATATCTAAATTTCAAACTTAGAATGGATCAAGCATTTATAACTATGTGAGAAAAGTGAATGAAACGATTAAGATTCGACTCTAGAGCTAGCGACGGAGTTTGTTGTGTTGAAAGAAGAATTTATGCGATTGTCAGTCAACCGAAACGCAACTAAAAAAGTCAAGAACTCCCAGGTTATTTGCGTGCGTAAAATGGACATTTCATTCAAAATAACAGTGAAGTAGAAATGTGTTCATTTAACTGATACTATACTGAACCTCTTTTCAATATCCTAACGAAGGATTTGCCATGATTTAGTGGTATGAAATATGTAAATTTGTATCGCTTGTGTTCGTGGATACTAAAATTACACAGTAATTGACTATGCATATACTACGGTCGG
>JAHPZR010039169.1:0-17500 GCA_019787425.1 Platygyra sinensis | reverse complement strand
CGGTCTGCTTCTCTAATGGAAACATTGTGGCTTTCAGCAGTTCTCTTCCCTTCTTCAGAACAGGAAAATTGTGGTACTAAGACAGTGACTTTTACTAGCTCATGTTGGGCCAATTCTATGGCAAGCTCTCTGTTTACAGTTGACAAGCCTCCCTTAGATGAATCCAACTCACTGGCCAACAGAGCAACACTCAATGCTGTACCTGACTTCCCTTGATTTCTTTTGCTGGTGCATTGTGTGTAATGGGAACTCTGGTAGAAGGACTCAAATCCTACAACAGAACCACACCTACAATTAAAGCTAGACTTTGCCAGTTACATGGTCCGAGACTGAGATTGAGCAGGGTCTGTGTTGTATTTAAGAGATACACACTTTGCTCTCACTTGTACTCTCCACCCCAATTTATGAATGTGTACTATACTGAGTATAGTAAATTTTGCACTGTCAGGAACCCTGCATTGGACTAGCATTCTCCAAGGGAACGTAAAAATACAACTATTGTTTAATGCTAGAGGAACCTAGATAAACTCTACCAGTATGCAGGACTCAGCCTGATGGAGACTTTTTAAAATAAAAGACACAATAGGCAACCAATTGGCAAATAATGTTCTGTAGCATCTTAATGATTATTCTCAACATTAATCAGTCAAGCAAACCAGCCTTAGGGGGGGTGGGCCGGAGCATTTCAAAATGTGGTGGTTAGAAAACACATGATCCACCCTTCAAAAATATTTGAAAATACAAATTAAGATACACTGGTGGTTCAGAGCGTTTCTTAAATTATATACAATAAAAATGTTCCCGACATTTCGGTCACAATCACGGACCTTCTTCAGGGGAAGTGAAAGAAAAATCCACATAAGAGCCCAGATATAAACAAGTCGCTGATTAAAAATTCAAGATACGTGTCATTTTTTCTTGTTAGCTAGAGTCAAGTGTAAATACTCCTTGGGGAGTAACGCCCCGTCGTCTCAATTGAGCGGGTCTTTCGCACAATTAATCTCCCAAGCCCCCAGAATCTTCCTTTGGTGCCAATTACTTTTAGTCCTGAGAATTGTGGCCTCACCCATGCGATATCGTGATTAGTTTTTATCACATGGTCTGCAAGTGCTGATTTTTCGCCTTGTCTCCCCACAACAGCCTTTTGGTGCTCGCCTTTTCTTGTTAAGAATTTTCTCTGCGTTTCACCAACGTAAGTCTTGCTGCAATCAGCGCAAGGAATGTCGTAGACAGGATCACAAGTTTCTTCTTTGTCCATTTGGTCTTTCGCTTTTGGAAACATCTGGCCCATTGATTTGGAAAAGATTTGTGGATGACATGAGTACAACCACGAAACCTGATAGTACTCAGACTTTTCTCGAACATCTGAATTCAATTGAACCCTGCATTAAGTTCACTATTGAACGCGAAAGTGAGGGAAAAATTGCCTTCCTTGACACCATGGTTCACCACCAGGAAGACGGAAGATTAACCACCACCGTTTACCGGAAACCTACCCACACTGATCGCTCTCTGTCTTTTTCATCGCACCATCCCAGTATGCACAAGCGAGCTGTGGTTAAATCATTGATGGGTCGGGCCGAAAAAATCCCCACAACAAAGTCTGACCAAAGTAAGGAAAAGCAACGAGTAATATTGACGAAACAGTCCAATGGATACCCCAAGCGCTTCATCTTGGATGCCAGCAAGCCTAAACCACCGTTGAAGGACATAATTAACACTGCAGAATCTGGGCGAGGCTACGGCACAATTCCATACGTTAGTGGGACTTCTGAGCCAATAAAGAGAAATTTGGAAAATCACGGTATCAAAGTGGCATTCAAACCCCATCAAACAATGGGCCAGATGTTTCCAAAACCAAAAGACCAAATGGACAAAGAAGAAACTCGTGATCCTGTCTACGACATTCCTTGCGCTGATTGCAGCAAGAGCTACGTTGGTGAAACGCAGAGAAAATTCTTAACTAGAAAAGGCGAGCACCAAAAGGCTGTCGAGCGGAGACAAGGCGAAAAATCAGCACTTGCAGACCACGTGATAAAAACAAATCACCATATCACATGGGGTGAGGTCACAATTCTCAGGACTAATAGTAATTGGCACCAAAGGAAGATTCTGGGGGCTTGGGAGATTAATTGTGCGAAAGACCCGCTCAATCGAGACGACGGGGCATTACTCTCCAAGGAGTATTTACACTTGACTCTAGCTAACAAGAAAAAATGACACATATCTTGAATTTTTAATCAGCGTCTTGTTTATATCTGGGCTCTTATGTGGATTTTTCTTTCACTTCTCCTGAAGAAGGTCCGTGATTGTGACCGAAACATCGGGAACATTTTTATTGTATATAATTTCAGAAACGCTCTGATCCACCAGTGTATCTTAATTTGTACTTTCAAATACTTTTTTAATGTACCCACCTGGTGACAAACCCAGTTTTAATACATGATCCACCCCTTCCACATGTATGTGGCACAAAACTGAGTGACCCACCCCTAAATGAAGGTTCAAAATCACATGACCCACCCCCCTATAAGACATGACATTTTTGGTTGCATAATCCAACAAAATCACCTTTTGAGGTTGAAATTGTGGTATTATTTACCTTTTAGATTTATTTCTTACCAACAATACAAAATCAAGCAAAAATAATATTGTTTTCCATTACCCTTGCAACTTTAAGTCATGACTGTAAACTCTAAGAAAACTTGACCATTTACTTTCACACTAGGCCTCAAGGCACATAGAGCAGTGATCCATCTAGAAAACGGCTGCAATGAGTCCTGGGAGAAATATAGCCAGATAACTCCCAGATCTTCATGCATGTGTCCCGTACCCTTGGGCACAAATAGTATGTCATAGCAACTCTTCAGTCTTCTTTACCGTAGCTCAATTAAAAATATATCACCACTGTGTTATATTTTTAATCATGTAAACACAAGTTGGCCATTTGCAGTTCTTGAATACCAGTATGTCAACCGAGTGAGGTATTTTAAATGCAGTTAAATGCAATTTAATGGCGTTAACAACTAGGAGTACAAGTTTTACCCAGGCGGTCAGCGGTTTGTTAATACATGCGCATGCGCCAGGATTCCTCGTGCTCTTGTGCCATAGAGCATTGTAGCGTTTGGATGGTGTTTTAGTCAGCGTTTCTAGCGTTAGCGTTTTCTCCTAAGCGTGGGGACTCCTTGGAGGCTGTCTCCCCTCCCCCTCCCTTTCTTTCCACTGTTTTATCAGGGTGACGGGCGCCTGTTTTATCTCCTTCCGCATGGGGGCTCATGGCTGGGTTGCCTGGATTTGTCAGCCATGAAGTGGTCTCCATCTAGGAGCTGGCTGGCAATAATGGAAGCTCCTGGATGTCTCAGGCACCCAACCTCCACTTTGCAAGGCAGTTGTTAACTATTTTTGACCTGCGACTCCTTGCTAAATTTTTTAGCTTTTGTACAGATTTTACAATACATAAAGTGTCATCTCTTTTGTACACCAGCCAAGTGTACTTTTTCAAATATGGCTCAAAAAGTTTTTGTCCTTTGAAACTGAAAGGAGTTAAATTAACAAACAATAAAAGCAAGTGACACATTCAAACACCAACTCACGGTCTGCCAAGTGCCTTATGCATAGTGTGGAGGTGGGGCTTTAATAGAGGGGTGCTTCACCTCCATCTTGGCTGCCAGTAAAGGACAGACTACATAGGGTTCTCAGTCCTATTTCTTCCCGTCGGGTATGCCATACTGATGAGGCCTAATAAAGCAGAAACAGCTGTCTATGGCTACCGCTGCCCGGGTGATATGGCTGTGCGCATGCCTTAGGTACTGGCCAGACTGTGGGTTGGTGTTTGAGTGTGTCACTTGCTTTAACTGTTTGAAAGGAGTTACCTTTGTTGTTGGTTGTGTCAAATGTGTGCCAATTCCCATAGGAAAAAAACAGGATGACCCACCCCTAAGGGTAGCTGAAAATTGAACGACCCACCCCTTACCAAGAGTTCAAAAACTTATGACCCACCCCCTCTCTACTCTGGCCTACCCCCCCCCCCCCAATACTTTTGACACACATCATTTCTCCAGACAAACGATTTAACCTCCAACATACATAGAATTATTCAAGAGGCCTGAAGGTAATATAAATCCTAGGGGGGTGGAGGGCAGGGGAGGGGAGGATGAGGAACAATTACTTGAGAAGGGGGAAGTACCCAAAGTGGTTAAATCCCGCTGTAATTAACCATTTTTCTCAGAAAAGGTTAACCTTTCAGATTCCCCCCATACAAAAAAGTGATGCTCCTTTGGTATAATACAGTACACAAAGGAAAGGTTTCCCATCCCTTTGGACAATACTGGTAGAAATTCTACAGTATTCTAATACAGGATCCCACAGGATCTTGTGTAGGATCCTAAACACATTTTTATAGGATCTCAAGTCTGCAGAATTCTAACTAAAATACCACTCTTAGTTAGTATCCTAATGAATCCCATAAAATCTCACAGGATCCTACCAGATCATGTAAGATCCTCTATATTACATGTAACCAGTGGTATTCTTAAACTTGTGAAATAGCTAGCTCCTTCCAGGCAGAGCTCCCTGTATATTCCATTACAGTCAATGTGCTTCATGCATGAACGCTCGGCAACGTAAGGTTCCAATATTCATGTGAATGGTTCGTGAATGAATTTGATTGACATGCCTTCGCCACGAGATTGAAAGATAAGGATCACGTTTCAAATAATCGAATCATTCAGTTGAAAATTTCACGCTCAAACGATTGACAATGGCGGAAATTCTTGTAAAGATAAAGATTGAGGGCAACAGCAACACTCTTGCATTTGTTGAGCGAAAACAACCTTATCTAAGCAAAACGCTTAAAGAATTAAGACGGGACATCGTTTCCGAAGTAGGAGAATTGTTGCCTCAAAATTTTAAGTTTGTTCGAACGGGAATTCCAGTGAGCGCTATCCAAGAAGAAAAACTGCATTTTCAAAAGTGCATAGGAGAGGAAGAGAGCGGCAAAGTATTCAGTTTGTTAAGTCAAGTACACAATAGATTGGAAAAGAAGGGTTCTCAGGAAATTTCCACTCAAGTTCCAGCAAAGAGTCCGTCTCACTGAACCCACCATCGGCGTCGAAAGACGGTCAGGATGCGTTTGAGAAGACAACCACACAAATTCAGTGTGAAGTCGAATCGTTAGAGGATGATATACAGCTGGCAGGCGAAACTTCATTCGCTTGAAGAAATTCCTTCACATCGACCCTGGTATGGTGACACAGTCGCTCATTTGTTCCCGCGCAAAAACAACAGCACTCGGCCGAAATATAATTTGAAAATAGTTTTCATCTGTAATAACTGCATATTTCTTATTTTAAATTTTACCACGAGTTGTTTACTACTTTTAATTTGATTTACAATTGTGCAATTGAAGGTTCGAAGAATCATTTCATAATTGAAAAATCAAATCGGTGAATGAAATATTTTATGAATGTTTGAAGTTGTGCGTTCATGCGTGAAGCGCGTTGACTGTAAAGACACTACCCCTTCCACCCTATTTTAGATTATAAACCCCTATTATAAATCACATACAGTACCGCTCAGAATTAAGCGAACCAAAACATGTGCGAAATACACGAATGACCATACGCGTACCTGTATATGCGTATGCCCATGCGCGTATACGCATATCGCAATACGCGTATGGCCATACGCATATATGTGTATACAAAGTATACGCATATGCTCATTAGTATGCTAAATAGAACCAGAGACGCATCAAAATTTTCACTACACTTCTTGCCGCGCGACGTTTCAGTCGATAATAAGCAAGCGCTCCTCCGGCGCGAACCAAAAGATAAACGTAGATCTTGAAAAGTTTCTTTTGCAAAAAAGTTAATACCTGTTCGCGGCGCATCATAAAAACTTCAATGAAACATTGTCTCTGTGGATAGAGATCATTTCACCTATTAAATCGCCGATTTATGCCAAATAGAACTGAAAATATCATTATTTTCACTACTTGCCGTGACGCTTAAAATCGATAGACAATTAGCAAGCGACTCGCTGACGCGTGCTGAAAGATGAATAGAACCGGAGATATCATTATTTTCAGTACTTGCCATGATGCTTAAAATCGATAGACAATTAGCAAGAGCCAGGTACAAGAGTCAGACCGGATCACAACTTTTCTGGCGAAAAAAATTAAAAAACACCGCTCGTCAAAAATCATGTTCTCTCACTAAAAATTAATTGTGGAGCATATAATATAAATTTATATTCGTTTGAAAGGTCAAGAATATGACTTTTCCCGGCTATTGTTTTTTTTTGAGGTGAACATAAAGCTCAGATTACCAAGTCACACCAAACCCAGGGTTTCCAAATTGAAAAAAGTAGCAGGAGGAAATTGTAAAGTAGCCGGAGCACTATCTCATTGTGATAACGGCAGCCTTGTGAAGTTGGGGGGAGCACCCCCGCTCCTTCTGCAGAGAGGAACGGGGAGCTCTCCCTGGAAAATTTTGAAAATCAGGGTGCCTTGATTCAAATGATATGAAGCTTATTCCCGTACATTTTTTGCACCCTTAACTGATTTTGTTGAACGCTTCTGTACACTTATTAACAAGGGTTAGTGTTGAAAGTTTTACAAAAATGGTACGGTAAGCTTTTACATTTGCATGAGTACAGTACTTATTACATCGACTTCTTGTACCTCAAATTGAAGTGCAATATAAAACTGAACTGCAGTACAATAGCATTTCAAATCAGTTGCATAAGTTAAAGATAAACAGTCTTTTTGTGTGTTTTGTAGAAAAACATAGCTACAAAATATTGGCAGACATTCGACAAAATCTGCTTGAAGCAAAAGTTTGTTTTGTCTCAAGTCATGGAAACATGCAATGGCAACTTTTACACTTTATTCTTTACACCCTAATACCAGTGAAGTTTGCAAAATGAATACATTTTCCTTGAATTCAGTTTTTGAGAAAACATTTATGTAGTTTCGATCCCCAAAATGCATTTTCCTTCAGTTCCAGCTCAGGATCGGTTTGCTTTCTAATGAAAGAGAGCTGCAGATGAATCAACAGAATTAACGTTCCGTTGATACCCTTTTACATACATGAAGTACCATTATCACAACAAAGTCAGCGGCCGCAGTTTCGTTTGTCTGAAATTGTGAACATTCGCGCTGTTGAAGGCTTTTATCATTAAGACTCCTTTCAGCCTTTCCTTGAAAATACATTTGGTGCAGTCAAGACCATAATGAGTAACATTTCACAAGGAAGACTGCCTTCGCATTCACCACGCGGATGCCACTCGAGCTACGGATATATTACTGTGGTCAATTCAGCCTCAGCATATATTGTTTTATCGTCACTTTCAGAACTGGAACACGTATAGACCGTATACGTAATATTTGTTAACTCTTATTCCTAAAATCATTGTTACCTGTTTGTCTTCGTGACTTCTTGGCAGTTGAAAGGAAAGATAACGTCGTTCGCTACCTCCGCTTCATGTTGAAACTTTCACGTGAAAACATATCTGCCGCTGCGCTGATACTGCATGCAGGTTCAAATGACAGTCTGTGTACACGAGCAGACTTTCCCGCTAAAAAAGCTCTCGCTTCGAAGATCAAAAGGTACATGTAATAGCCGCAATGTTTATTAATTTTCATCAGTTGGCGTTTATTTATTTCCTCGAAAAGACCAGATCACGATTACTTTGGTGAAACAGAATTGTGTAGCGATTGGAATTTGGAATACGAAAAGTACCCGGCGCAAATGCTTTAAGTAGCTGGTGACTTGCGCCGGGCGCCGGCTAAATTTGAAAACCCTGCGAACCCATGCGTCACACATACATGTACTATCTTCAAAACTCTGCTTTCTTAGCAAAATAGCCGAAACTTTGAATGGGAACATCTTTTTCGTACTTTTCAACATAAGGAGTCAATAATTTATTCACGCGTGTGAATCGAGAATGTCTCAAAATAACTTTACAGATTGAGACAGAGATAAAGGCCTTTAATAACAACAGTTTAGCAACGGTACAGTCTCGTCGCTTGTTTCTAAATTAGAAACTGGGTTTGCTTTGTTTTCTTTTTCGGTGACATGGAGAAAATTTCACTGTTTACAAATTATTATTACCATGTGTCCCGGAGTCCCAGACCTGCGGTGTGGTAGCGGCGTGAAATGAGCTTGTTTGAAATGGCTTTTCTGTCGGAATGTACACAGGATAGAATTTAACGTAAGAAGTTCGCTTCTGTAGGCGACTTTCAAGCTTCCTTGATCACCGTATGATTAGCTCAGCTAGCAGAGGGCTTTTTTTTCTTTCAATTTTCTTTCAAACGGTTTTCAAACAGCTTCTAAACGGAATTCCGTTCAAAAACGGAAAGCCAATAAAGCGCGTTTTTGTGTGAAAGGTCATTAGCTGTTCATCCCTTCGACCTTATCCGTTCGAAAGACATTTCGCTTCGATATATTGCTCGATCTTAAAGCAATGAAAAGATCATGACACTATTTACACTGCATTGCTAGACTTTATCGGAGTGTCTCCCGTGAACTTTGCGGGAAAATGAAACATATGCTTAGCGGATGATATTCTTTTCCTAAACAGGGAGAAAACCAAGCAGTCGTTGCAAAGAGGCAGTGATAATTACTCAACTGGTGGCTAATTGGTAAATCTTCAAAGCGAACTAGATTGGAAATACGATAGCTTCATTGAAGATGTTTTTACAATATGCAAATTTGTTTTGTCCAACAATAGCTGTGGTCACACTACAGGCTTTTACCTGGGGAAAATCGTTTTACCTAAGAAAAATTTCCCTAGGTAAATTTATCTCGGGTTTCATTTTCCCTCGGGTAAAAGGTCACACTGGAGACCATTAGACTTTGGGAGGTTTAACGTCACAAAGGGTTAAATTCCAGCTCGCATGTTCAAAATTTTGGCGCAAAAATGGAAAACATGCTCGAGAATCAAACGGATCAAAGAGAGGTTTTTATTCTTATTTCATTGCTGTTCATTACTTTCTTTCAAAGAGCAAGACGAGCCAGAGCAATCTTACTGTAGCGCCTGATTTCTTGAAGGATCCCGGCAAAGACGACAAAGAGCCGCATTAGTCAATTCTTGGCTATTTTTGCGTGGCGACAACAACAACGGCCCAAACTGGTAGCATGGGTTCTTCCAAGGCCGCAGTATTGGTTTGAAACTTTGTTCCATTCCAACGCGTTAAACATGTGGTGGAAAGAAACTATATTTTCGCACGCAGCAAAATCTTCAAAAGAAGTCACATTCTCAAGCGCTTCCAAAATTAGTTTCACAACACGATAATTCCGGATCTGTCACCAGCGCGATCGCCGACGAGCGTCCATTGGTCGGCTACTCTGGGATTTGATTTTTCCCTTTCTCTGCTTTAGGGTAGTTGTCAAGGGAAATCCACAGACATTCTTTTGTTCTCTTGCAGTTTTCAAGCCCCAGACGATAAAACTTTCCCGAGGTAATTTACTTAGGGAAAAATCAGTCACACTTGCAAGTTTGAGTTTCCCTAGGGAAACTATCAACAAGTCAAGTTTCCCTAGGACAAAACCCTGTAGTGTGACCACAGCTAATACTTCACAAAAGAAACAGTTAGAGGTGAATAACAAAGAACTACCTATACACGTATACGTATACGCGTATTGTCATACGCGTACGTGCGTATTGTCATACACGTATGCGCGTATAGACTGCGTATGCGAAGGTCGCTTATTTCTGAGCGGTACTGTACCTGGCTTGTTCTCTTCAAGAACCATTTCTCGAGGCCACGGACAGTGCGCAGATCATCACAGAACGTCTCCATACAGATCAGTTGTTGATCCTCTTTCATTTCAAGGAGGTGGAGGCACTCCTCATCATCACATGACACTCTTCCATGG
Organism: Platygyra sinensis; assembly: GCA_019787425.1. Lineage (NCBI taxonomy): Eukaryota > Metazoa > Cnidaria > Anthozoa > Scleractinia > Merulinidae > Platygyra > Platygyra sinensis. Next base: position 7,619 of record JAHPZR010039169.1, on the reverse strand, counting down.
TTACAACATTTTTGACCAACCCCATCTGTCCCTTGATGATGACAGTATGGGCAGGCTACACACAACTTATACTGCAGTCCACTCAGGTATGGCAGCTCTTGTGACAAGGTTTGCAAAGTTTTTTCTACAAACTCCCTCACTTGAGTAGCTAGTTCTTCTGACTTCTCTGCTGAAATCTGATGACTTTGCAGTTTTTGCCTAAGTACGATCTTGATGAAACTCTTCTTGCAAATGACAATTAAATCATGGATTTGTTTTCCCATAACAAACCATGCTCCATTTTGGTACAGGTTAGGAGGCTGCAAGGGCCATGTCTTACAACACCAACGAATAAATCTTGACACAAGCTGTGAGAACAGACCATGAGGGACAAAGCCATGTACAAAATGAATATACAAAGGACAAGGATCAGCATGAGATGGTGCCATTTGACAAAGGTCTTTAGGAGGTGTCTTCAGTTGAGCTGGTACAAAATACTTTACATCACTTGGAGATGGTGAGAACTTGGCAATCAAACAAAACTGCTCCATCATGTCCAAGATGTCATCTTTGATAACACCTTGTTGAATAAACTTAGAAAAGGCATGGTCAACAAGTTCCATGCAGAGGATGCCATTTTTCTTTAGTTCCTGCCAGTACTTTCTATGTACTGCATCCTAAAGAAAATAAAACATCAGAATAACATTTAGGCACACAGTTATCAGTATACATTCAGCTACATGTATCTAGCACAAGGTGAGGGTTCTGTTGACAATGGCTTCCTTGCAGAGTACTGGGTAGTTCTCTCAAATGGGAAATGATTTTTTTACCACAATTGCTACTTATCTCGCAATATGATTGGCTAATTTGCCATTGTTGTTGAGAGTCCAGCCATTGCTCATGTCAGTGTGTCACCCAGTGCCATTTTCAGTTCACACTCTGAAAACAACATTTTCTTTGACGTTTGTATTGCAGAATAAAAACGAATCGAAAATGTGGCGTCATTACAATAGTCAAAATTTGTTGTGGACTCCCTCTGTTGCATCTTGGGAGTCAAGAAAATTTTGACCACTGTGATGATGCCTATTGTTGCCATTAAGAGTACAGACCACACTAAACCACATTTGATTTGTTAATTATGCCATGAATGCTGTTATAAAAGCACAACTTCTGGACCATACATTCATTTCAAATAAGGACTGGCTCTTCATGTGGCAAACATTCCTAGTACATGTATCTTAGAGGCTTTGCATTATGCAAACTCATGCATGATCATTCTTTAAAAGAATTGGGCAAATTAAGAGAAAGATGGACTTTCTGACACTTCAAAAGATACTTTAAAGCATTGAAGGTGAACATCAGGTAAAGGTAAAGCAATTTAATTTTCTTACCATTTCATTAAAGTGTGGAATGGTTATCAGCTGCTTCAATAGGTCAATCAGCCACTGAGCCTTCAGAACAACTGTACTGGCGATGCTTGATAATCATACCAAGGCCATGGTAGAACGTGATCATGCCATCAAACTCATCTGCATCTTCTATGAAGCAATGCTTCTCTGCATAGTTTTGGAGTTGCTTTATATGTCTGTGATAAATTTGTTGAACTATCAAAGCTTCAATCACCTTTTCAAACAGAAACCATCTAAAAGACAATCATGGAAAATGCACCACATTTCATTGACAAGGCATTATTTCTGCTATTTACTATAAAGATTGCCATACTGTTGCCACTCGACAAAGTTTTATAAATCATTATTTTTTGATAACTTTCCCAACTTAATGCTCCAATCTTCTCATAGCTTTTGTCTCTCAAATGAGATCAAGTGCAAGAACTAACTGATTTGTCAAGCTACAGTACATCTTACATTTGTGTTCGAATAAATTTATATTGATGCCTCCCATTGTTAATTTGATATTAGTCATCAAAAACTGCTGAAAAGATGTCATTCCCTAAACCCCCACCCATCCCCGACAGAGTTGTCAGTAATTTATCAAAACCTTTGTTGAGTGACGGTAGTGTGACAGTCTTTTCTGTAATGCTATTCTTTTAAGAGATGTTCTACCTGCCACTGTTTGAATGTATTACAGGAAAATTCAATACCTGATAAGGGAATTCCCAGTTAAATTTCATGCAATATCATGCAAAGCCTCACTTTCAACAGTTGCAATACCACGCTGAATACTTTGTGTAAGTAACAAATCAGGGTGACAGAATTCTCTGAGTTATGTTGTTCTGGCTAAAATCAATGCCTTGGATATCATCTTTACAATTTATACCCTATCCTGATTCTTCCCAGTTTTTAATTTTTGAGGCATTGCAACAAATCCAAGTGAGTATAATGCGATAGCATTTGTTCATACAAAATAATTTACCTGACTGGTATCTTCTCCCCCATATATGGCTCCTGTCTCAACACCTCCATGATTTTGTTCCGCAGTTCTTGAATGTCATCTGTGTTCCTCTTTAGCTCTGAAAATAAATACACTGCATTTTAACACTTACAGTAAAATGCTTAGGCACAAAATACAGAGATATTTACAGTGTAGATAAAGGTCAGAGTTTTCAAGACTCCCAAGTCTAATCTCATGGTAGAGCTGCAAAGCAATCAGAACAAGCAAGTAAAGATCAAAAGCTAGCAACAATGTGAGAAAAAACTATAAAAAGGAAGTCTGTACCTTTGATGTGAAATCAACAATTTGCCACTTTTTGAAGACAATTGGCAATTCAGAGCAAACTATAACCTAAAAATTGACATAAGTGGATATGCATACAGCCCTTCAAATTTTATAATCACATCCATCTTCAATTAGATTGAGAAAATGTACAACAGAAAACAAACTGGAGGTGACAAAATAAACAAATAGGCAAAATGTGTTGATTAATTTAAAAATGAGTTTCCAAACGCATTGGTGAAAATGCACCGTTATGCATTGACTTCAGTTTTGGTCAACAAGTTGAAAACATGTTTGATGGTTTACCATCTCTGAGCAGTACTGTAACTTGGTAGTTATGATCAATCATTACACTAGCCATACATTAGTACTTCAATACCTGTTTGGGGGGTCCCTCTCTTTAGACCTATCAGTGAGCTTGTGTTATCAATGCTGAACAATGGCTGGACCACATGTTTCCCATACTTTTTATCAGAAATCCTCTCTTGTATTAGAGATTTCATAACTGCAATGTCTTCAGCTGGTTTAATTTTGTCAGCGTGTGTGCCTACAATGAGCACTGGTGGCCGCAGATAGGGCAGCCTCCTTTGAGCACCAAAATCTGGTTCTTCTTTTACTTGTGTTACACTGTGGATTGTAGAAAGCCATGATAACAAATTCTCCAGATTTGTTTCGTTGTTTGGGTTTTCCAAATATATATCACAAGTTCCTTGTCTAACACAGGGCTCCGCTGGGGCAAATAATTGCTTGCTGAGGTTGTGTACCAAAACATAAATTGCCCGTGATGACAAGAAAAGAGGATGAGAGGCATAGTACAAGTGCTGTCCAGCAAAATCCCACACATCCATAGTTACAACAGATTCTCCTTTGGGGATATCACCTTTACCTCTAATGTAATCCATTATGTCATCTGGAGGTGAAGTGGCATTGATGATTACATCAGGCTCATCTGGCTCATTTTCACTTCTGCAATCAGGCAAATGTTCACCACTGTTTGCACTGTCCTGCATTGACATTCTTTTTGATTTTCTTGATGGCACAGACATATCTGACTTACTAATGTGACCTACAGTCTCTTCAACCTAAAACAGTATCAAACAAGAAATGATTCAGGACATAACTGCATGTAATACCTGTCAACTATCATGCCTTCTTGGGTACAAATGTCACGCTTGCAGGTAAAAAACTTGAAGTTCAACCTCATGCCTCCTTATACCTATATCAACCAACTTCTTCCATTTTGGCCAAAAAAATTGGAACTACAGTATTACTTCACAGCCTTTACTCATACAGTCTTTTACTTAAAAAATACATGTACTTACTAAACTTTAAACTTTAATAAATACTCCCAAAAGGGTTTTTCAGTACCTATTTACAAATGAAAGAAAACAACATTTTATAAAAAAGATGGTGCCTTAATTCTTTAACAAGGGTTTCATTATCGTTTTCAGCAAGAGGACAACAGGTTTTCACAGATGAGCAAAACCATTTAAACTGAACCTCTAATATAAGAAAAATCTTCCTCAAGATGATCAAACCAGGAAGACAAAATCATCCTGGTGCCCACCTAACCCAGCCCTTAATGAAAACTGTGTTCAATGTTCCAGCCAAAAGTATGTAAACTAGCAGTGCTGCAATATTTTGAGCAAAACATATCTAGAGATTGAGACTATAAAATGGTCACAATTTCTTTGTAAATCTTGGCAACATACATGCAATCAAAAATGTTATGAGGACTTTGGATATGTTTAGCTGGTCAACAAAAATTCTGGCTCTCTAAAAGTATAACTCTGATACCTAAGATGCCAGGTACAGTACCGCCTGAAAGTATGGACCCATCAGGTTGTAGCAAAACCTTGTCTTTGCTGCCTCCTCCCACCTTGCGTCCACCACAGGTGAAAATATGTAGCACAGCGGTAAAGACAAGTGCGACCACAACTTTAAAAGCACCGTGGCAAAACAGACAAGGTAATACCTTGGACAAGTAATGTATGTGTATTGACAAGGGTCATGGTTGTTTTTTCATCAATGTTGCATGTGAAATCTATCATAATCACGAGTCAAGAAACACACTCCATAAAAAGTCAAATAGTTTACATGTCAAGGGTTATCCTATAGTTATCTTAGGGTTTTGAAGCTCACTTGGTTCGATGCCAATTGGATGGAGTCTACCTTCTGCCATAATCAACAATGCGTTGATGCAAATATTGGCACTGATTAAAATACGTCTACACGCACTAAACATTACCAGTTTTCAGGTAAAAATGTTACTGTTCGTTGTCTACTTTTTTAATTTGAAAATCAATGCATTAAAAGTAGTAATGCAACTTGATGACTTAATTTTTGAAACAACGGAAGTCAGGAATCAGTGGAAATCAAACGTTTTGCGAGAAAACATTACCCGGAAACAATTTAAAAGATGGTTAGGACTTGTTGCCATATCTCAAACCGCCCTTGGATACCTTGTGATGCGTACACAAAGTAAATACTGATTATAGGCCTAAGCACTGAAAATACTGATTAGGGTTAGGGTTAATGCAAGGGGTTAATGGTTAGCTTCTTTATAGCGTTCGGGTTTCCGATATGGTACCACGCTTTAAAACTCACGGTTACTCACACTGTCCGACTGCGCGTTTGTTATCTTTTTAATCTTTACGCAAACGTTCAGCTTGTGAAACGTGATATAGTTACCGCCGTCATCTACTGTTACATAACAACCGACTTTAATTACGCGAAACGTGACTCTCGCCTTTCAGCAAATGAAGGTGTTATGTTACAAAGGGTTTGTACTTTACTTTACTTTTAAGTACATATGTACATACAAACATATAAATAAATAGCTGCTGGAAGACCTAGCAACAGGAATGAACTTCCCTGGTGATAAAGGCCACCAGAAACAATATATGTAAAACAAGAACATGAATAAAATATCCATAATGACAGGCAGTATTATGAAACGAATATAGTAAAATATTATGTGTTACAAAAATAATGCTGACTGAAATTAAATAACAATTACATTAAATCTCTGCTATCAGTAGCAAAACAGTATAGTCTTAGGTCTTTTTTGAACATTGATTTGTGATTCCCTCTTCCGAATAGATATAGGTAAATTTTTCCAAAGACGAGCAACTCTAGGAAAAAAAGACGACCTAAATAATTCTGTTCTTGCATAGTTAGTTTTAAAAGTTAGTTCAGTGTTCCTCAAAATATCGGGTTCATGCTCAGAATTATAAAACTGCAGATAATTAGGGATATCGAGGCCATAATAACTATGCAGGTATTTGAATGAAAAAAAAAATGAAGAGTAAATAGATTCGTCTAGAAGATAGCTACATTAGACCAGTCTTATTCAAACGTTCTTTGTAAGAAATCCTATTCCCAACCATGAGCTTAGTCGCCCGACGTTGTACAGCCTCTGCCATATCGCTTAAATAAGCTTGATGAGTAGACCACACTTGAGAGGTCTAACGAGGTGAATATACAGCTTTTTAATAACATCAGCAATGACACGCGACAAACGTCAATAGACATTTTAGCCTAAATTTTAGTAAATTTTCAGTGTAATAAAAGTAACTGACCAACTAACTCAAAATATCGGGTTCATGCTCAGAATTATATAACTGCAGATAATTAGAGATATCGAGGCCATGATAACTATGCAGGCATTTGAATGAAAAAAATGAAGAGTAAATAGATTCGTCTAGAAGATAGCTACATCAACCAGTCTTATTCAAACGTTCTTTGTAAGAAATCCTATTCCCAACCATGAGCTTAGTCGCTCGAAGTTGTACAGCCTTGATGAGTAGACCACACTTGAGAGGTCTAACGAGGTGAACATACAGCTTTTTAATAACATCAGCAATGACACGCGACAAACGTCAATAGACATTTTAGCCTAAATTTTAGTAAATTTTCAGTGTAATAAAAGTAACTGACCTCAATGCCTTGTAGTCTTTTTTATAGTCATCTTGCGTTTCAGCGCGGCTTGAAACCTTTTAAGCGATTTATCGTTTTCTAAGTTTCCTCTCGTAAGAAGAGTAAAAGCTACATACTCGGTTTTAAAGTCACTCCTTCTTGAAGCGAAAAAAAGATGCCAGCCGCCCCAATTCCTCCACAGAATCATAGTACAGGGTTAAGCGCTCCGTTCCAGTAAAATTTGAAGCCAAATTCATCTCCACAGCGCACACTACAAAGCTCTGGATTTTTAGTATATTGACGGGTCAACAGATCATAAGTTGCGTGATCGATTCCACAGCGAAAGTGAACAGTACAAGTTGCGTGATTCAATGATAATATTCTTTGCATAGCGTGTTGTAATCGGAGAGGTTTGTTTACGTCTAAGGAAAAAAATACCTTGACCTTTTAAACGAATATAAATTTACAAGCGCTAAGGCTAAGTTTTAACTTTTTTTCCTCAGAAAATTCCACCATTGCTTCTGGCGAAGTAAACACGATCTTACATTTATCACCGTCATCGTATTCCATGGCCAGCCGCAATACCTTTATAGCGCATTGAATATTCCCTTCGAAAGTGAACAGAAACAAAAATTCCAGATTACAAAATCTTCTGTTTCGCACGCAAAACGAAAATACAGCTTAACTCTGGATAATTTCAGCCTTAATAGCCAGCAACTGGTCCTAAGTTACATTCTTTATCCTTGCAAATGTCCTGATGTGCATCTCCAACGGATTTTGGCCCAATTTTGACCAAATAAACATTTCTTACAGACGGCCATGTTCTCTCTGAAGAGTTAATTTGCTAACTTGACAAAATGCTCCTGAGGGGGGATATGACGAAAAGAGCTGAGAAATGGCCTGTAATTGGCTGATGATGACATCATCCGGTGACAACAATTGGCCGAGTGAGTCGGAGTTTGGGTCTGCTCACCGACAAAACGAAAAAAAAATAATAATAAACCGAAGGCAGAGCAAAAAACCGCCCAGCCTCCGGCTGCGCAGTTTAA
>JAHPZR010039168.1:0-19377 GCA_019787425.1 Platygyra sinensis | reverse complement strand
CAGTATTGTGCAAAAGTAATGCAAACGTATTTCGCCGAAATTCGCGGCTTTTCTGGCTTTTCGACGAAAAAATATCGAATTTTCGATGGAAGGGAATTTTCAACGAAAAGTCACGATAATTCGTGATGCCTATTGTTTCCAATTACGTGAATTTTTGAACGACAATTCGCTCAGAACGAAAATATACTTCGAATTTTCGAGAGACAATTCGCAGTGTTCGATCAATGACTTAGAACATTCGAGCGAAATTTCACTCTTTGTTTGCTCTGCTCAAACAGTCCCACGCATTTTCTGGACGATAATATGCCCAGTTCGAATTTGCCGCGACGATTCTATTCTGATGTCACTTCACAGTGTAAACTTTACGAGAAACTCGTGTCCGTTTATACAACAGGTTTATACGAGACTCACCTGTATTACTTCAAAGGTTCCTTATACTGTTTACTTCACGTTGAAAGCATCGCAGCTCTTACACCGTTGTTCTTTGGTGGTTTCTTGGCTCACGTTTGTTGAACACAAGGGCCACTCGCAGACACGGCCAATGTTTGCGTAACCCAGACTCCGCGCGAACTGGTAACGCCACAGCTCAAGTTACTGTGGGCTCGCACATGGCGTACATGTCAAATGGCGAGCCCCAAACGTTTAAATCATGAGACAGAATGAAGGAATTTTTCTGAATTCAAGAGTTTTCAAACTGAAATGGAATTAATGTGGATTAATGAGCTTTTAAACAAAGCAACAATTATGTTTGCAAAGTAAGGCGTTCAAAGAATATTTTCTGCATACGAACTCTGGAAACGCATCTTGTTGGTATCTGTTTTGAACGTGAATATTTAGTCAAAGTCAAAACAAAGTAAATTTGTTCACTTAGATACAAAACTACAGTGGGCCGGCTTCAGTATTCTTTTGTCGCGAACGTCTCACTGTCCCTCTACATGACATAGTTACCGACACAACATCTATACCGCAGGCCAAACAACTGTGGGCTCGTAACTTTTCCAACTTTGTCAACATGTTTACATACCACATGGCTGGGGTTAAACGTGATGTTTGCATGGCACATGGCTGGGCTTAAAATGAGGTTGATGCTTACGGTCGATATGGAAGCAGAAAATGCTTGAAATAAGCTTATTGCTTTTAAAAACGGCAAGGATTCAGTTTACAAGGTAAGACGTCCGAAGCCAGTTTTGTACGATTCTCTGGAGCCGATCGAGACATGCACTGCTTGGCTTAAAAACACGCGAAAGATATTTGACATGTAATGTTTCATAACATAACATTTGCCTACAAAAGTTCAATCTCATTTCTATGTTGTTTGTTTTGGGAAAGTGCACTTCTGTAAACATAGTCACGTCAACACACTTGACCTACATTTGCGAAATGGCACCTAGTTTTGCTGATCGATAAGCGGGCTTGAAAATCAAAGTTGCTTAAACAAGGTTTTACGAGGCTGTGTTTTAAGGAATTACTTGTAAGACAGTTACTTATTTTCATTGTGCAAGGCATTTGCTTTTTTTTCATTGGAAATAGCCGATTAAATTGTCGGATCATTGAATCTATTTTCGATATGAGTTTAGTTTATTTACATACATGTACGCTTGTTCAGTCGTTCATGTCACGCGAATCTGCTGCTTCGAATTTCGCTATCTCGAATCTTCGTTGGGTTACCTCGAAAATTCGCTACTTCGAACTTCGCTATCTCGAATTTTCGAGAAAGATCGTGAATTTTTCGCTTCGAACCCGTACTCCGAAAAAACCGTTTCGCAAAACTTCGGGACTCGTGGACTTTTTCATGGAAAATTCGCGGAGCAACCCCCCCACCCCCCAAAAAAAAGGAACGTCTTTCGGACGAATTTCGTTTGCGATAACTTTTGCACGAATAGCTTTTGATATGTAATGTTTTTAAACCTCATTGTAGGTTTATAGTTCTTTGTTAGTTTTAGTTTTTATTTACCCTTAATATTTAAAGTATCAGTTGTTACGCGCTTTTGATCATATTTGCATGGAAAAGGCACGTTATAAATGTTTAATTATTATTATTATTATTAAATATATAACATTTGTTAATTTAGTAATGAAAGCAATTCAGATGCCACATGTTTGTTTTAAACAGATGTTATTATCAATAACTATTTGAAATTAGGTAATTTCCATTTTTATTAGCAAGTCTGTTTGTAAAGTCCAGTTCAAATCTAGATAAAAACTTTACAACCAAGATTTTTAAATTTTAAATTTATATTTCTTTTCATACTGTGCTTCCATCTTGTTTGAAGCTGTTTTGACTTCTTGTAAATACATATTATCATTTTCATTATTTTCCTTATCATTATCATTTTCATTATTATTATTATTATCATTATCATTATCATTATCATCATCATTAAGGCTTCTCTTTTAGTTCTTTTTGTTTTTCGAATACAATATTTAGAACTTTTTTATATATTTGGACTCCCTGAAAGCAGTTTATATTTCTTTTCATACTGTGCTTCCATCTTGTTTGAAGTTGTTTTGACTTCTTGTAAATATATATATTATATTACTATTATCATTATCATTAGTGTTATCGTTATCATTATCATTACGGTTATCGTTATTATTAGTATTATTATGGCTTCTCTTTTAGTTCTTTTCGTTTTTCGAATACTATATTTAGAATTTTTTATATTTGGACTCCCTGAGAGCAGTTTTTATTTCTTTTGGCAAGCTTTTATTAATCTGCATTTCACCTGTGCCCTTTTCCGCAGTCATCAGGTTATATAGTCTGCCCATTGAGCCATAAAAATACCTCAAGCTCATGCTCGGAAAGATATATTTTGAAGCAATCAATGCTTGTTAACTCTGTGACTGCATGCTGCAAGTAAAACTAGTTTCTGCATAAGATGTTTCAGGTAGCCCGCTCTTTTAATGGTGCATCATTTTCATTTCAATTTCTTAACCAGAAGGGCCTGATGTGGAGGTGGAGCCTGGAATGAAAGGAGTTGTCTCATCTTCTCGATCGTGATCATCATCACTGCATCCAACCCAGGCGAGATGCTGTATATTTCCGTGCCCAAGCTAAATGAGAACAAGGTTCTTGTGCCTGGCTTCCTGACGCTTTGCTTTGACATAGACCTTGCTGCTGGGCACGTCAACAAGCTGGTTGTGAAGTTTGCAGGCACTATCCTGTAAGACACAGTTGGTTACGACATCTACAAAAACTTTTGAGGAACTTTCCTTCCAGGGGAAAAGTGAGACAACATGGTACCTGAGGGAACACAGAGTGAAGACTTAAGCGAGATCCGCTCTGGCAACAAGAAAATCCTGGGCATCGCCGCTGAAAACAAACTGAAGGAAGTTTATACACCGAATGCAAATATATGGCAGATCACTCGGTCGGCACCCAGGACGAGTTGCATGAAGGCGAGGCTAGTCAGTCTTGGATGTTTTGTTTGTACAATGGTTCCCCAGAAAAGTCTTGCTTCATCGTCGATCTGGTCTGCTTTATTTTTATTTTATTTTATTTTTTTCGTTTTAAAAAAGTTTTCTTTGAGTATTTTAGTCGGTCTGCTTTATTTTGCTGTGCCTATTATTTGCTGCGTCTCTGAATGCCACGAGAAGGGATAGAAGTCTTCCACCGTTCGCCTTGTAAGCTAAGGGAAAGTAGTGAAGATGAAGGAAAGGAGTTCACCTTTGCTGCAGAACTTAAGTTTGTTCACTAGTTGACACGCAAAGAAGGTCCATGAAAGCCATTCTCCTCCTGTTTGTAGAACCGTAATTCAGTGAGTCAATAAAGTTTATCTGACCTGACCTGACCTGACGAAAGTCAGCATTACGAGCAACAGCTTGCTCAACATGCTGTACAACAATGGGATAGAAAGCCTGGACATGTGGGAGGTGGTTAGCCACTTCTTTATGAAAGGCAAAAATTAAACCAAGCACATGAATATGCAGAAGTTCTACACCGAAGTTAAGTTTGGACTTCTGATGACTTCTAATGTGAACACCACAGAGTCCAGCTGTCCAATGGAGTGCCAAAGACTTGGGCACCAAGAACGGCTATATATTTGTTATCTCTGACTCCCAGTTAACATACAGGAAAGAGCTAAAATCAGCAGTATCAAATGGACCCCAGCAAAATCCCATTCAACATGCTCATTGTGGGGCCTACTAACTCAGGAAAGATGCAGTTCCATGTGAACCAGCTCTGTGGCCTATTGTGTGGCACGTCTGGCCACTGGCATAATGACTGGATAGGGAAAAAGGTTATGAAAGAAAACTTCATCAATGACCCCAGCAGCAACATCATGAAAACTTATTATGTGAAATTCTCAGCTGTCATGGCTGGCAGCCTCGTGCTAAAAAATTACCATAAACACTGGTGTATAAGCCGCACCTTAAGTTGGGAACTCAAATTTTTGGAAAAAAAATTTGGAAAGAAATTAAGATAAATCGAAAGTGGAGTCTTAAGAAAGATGTCAGTTATGTACATTCATTATATTGTTTCCTCTGAAAGTTTCTAATTGAACGAGCCAACCCGCGCATTAACTAACTAACATTTAAACAGAGAATACTAAAACTCTTACCTATAATTTTAGCTCTGTAATGGTATGAAAATCCGACTTAGACATAAATTTGATCTTTCTCTGCTATTTTTAATCCATTATTTTTCATCATGTCGACCATTTCTCAATAGAATTTACATACAAAAACATGAATGCTTCAGTTTCGGTTTGTTCGTTCGTAGCTTAGTAACCAGGCAATTGATCAGAAGCAGGGAGTACTGGGAACGATGCAGTTTACCACACGTATTTCGCTCGCTCGTTGTTGATTTCTGTCGAAGTGAGCAGCCATCGGCGGCAATGTAAACAACCCGATTTCATATGAAAATTTTGAGCAAAAAGGTGCGGCTTATACTCTGGTGTTTACAGTACCTTGAAGACGAAAGATTCTCCCGACAAATTAAAATTAAGATTATTGCTATATCAACAAAGAAATGAGCAGCATTGTGAGGATGATTGGAGGTGCAGTTCTTAACGCCACTGCTTTCACCAGCAGACTACCTGGCAAAATATGAGTTAGAAGAGAAAATGTGGCACGACAAAGCTCTTGAAGCTTATCAGGCTGCAACGGCAAAATATATGCATCACTGCACCAAGCTTCTTGTTTAATGGAAACAAACAGGGAAATCAAAGAACAAGCAGGGCAGGTCTTCATGAATGCTGATTACAAGTTCAAACTCTTTAACCAGGCACATCCAGACTGGCAAACAAGCCTGCCCAAAGAACCCCATTTCTCTGACTTATATCAGCCCACTGTGATGCAAAGACAAGGCAAGGAGGTGAAAGTCCCTGGAGAAACAACAAAGCAGTGGCTTATCAGACAGGATCTTTGGCAGTATGTATGTATTGTATGTACGTATCTTCTTCCCATGCTGCACCATGTTCCTTGCCCAAAATTTGATGTATCATCACCTAATGCAGTCCACCAAGCGGACATTTAGTCTTTGAAAGTCTACATGATTGAAAGTGCTGTGGACCAAGCGAATGAGCCTGTCATGTATTATTATTTTGCATGATGGACAGAAACCAGGCTTTGTCCACAAAGAACTATTGGTTGTCCAGCCAAATACACAGATGCCACCTGCTCATGTCTTATGAAACTTGATAAGTTCAGTGTGAATCCCATCTGGCAGCACCCATTGTTCAGGTTCATTCCCTTGCTAGTGTTCACCTAGTGCTTAGCCCCAGCTTTTGCTGCTCATAAGTGGCAATCTGCTTCGCTTCTCTGGAGCAAACCATATGAAATCCCATTTTCTGCTCTATCAATGCTGTCATTGAGCACTTCTTTGAAACGCTGCGAGGTGATGTTATTCATGCCTCTTCAACATGCCCCTCATGCTGAACTTCTTTCTTTTGCTGGCCTTTCATCAAGATGGTAGCACTTTGAACATAGCACAATTATCCCGTGGCCTTTTCATTCAAGTTTGCATGCAAGTGTGCAACTGCTCTCCTTGCTCCATGCTAGCAATTGCCGCTTTGTTTGACTAAAATTCTGTGTGCAACTCGGGGCGAACGATGTCCTCAAGCTGATCAGCAGAGATGTAGTTGCTGTCTGTGTCCATATGAATCAACTCAAAGATGCAGCAATCAAAATACCTATCCAAGAAGTCATAGTAGAACTTGAGCATTCTCAGTTTTGCCAGCTGATACACAGTGATTCCGATATGAAACAGCCTATTGATCTAGCTCATATGCTTGCCCAAGCTCTTCCAGATCACTGAAGTATGTGCTTTGCAACGCTCTGTCCAACCCCTTCTCATCCTTTGTGTAGATCACCCATGTTTGACACTCAAATGGGCTGCAGAACATAATTTTTTGCGTATTTAAGGCAAACAATGGTTAAAGTGAGGCGAGCGTGAAGCGCGAGTCGCAAGTGAAGGTCGGAGCGCGAAAAAATTAATGTCTGTATGCATACCATTGTTCAAGCTGTTCCGACCAGCCAATCACAGAGTTAAAAGGGCAGTAATAATCACAGCGCATTATGGGCCAAATCTAAAAACTTCTAATCTTTCATTCATTGCACTGTACTATTTTGTCACGCAGAGAAGAAACTATCAGATTTCTTATTCTTAAATTGGTTTTTACTTATGCCTTTTGCTTTTATTTTCCGATGCTTTCTTATGGTTTATCATCAAGTCAATAATTAACTCCTTATAAGTTTGCCATTCACTTTTCTTGGCTTTTGACACAAGGAATTAGGGACGGGTCGCAGGCAATTTCATGCAGGTGAGGAAGGCCAAGCAGGGCTCAAAGTTTATTTTTGGCTTTGGGAGCACTTGGGCGACCAGGTGTAAATTTTTAAGCGCACTGCCGAAATTACAGTGGCAGAGTTAAAAATTTTAGGCGAACAGCTTCAAATACTTGGAGCACCTACTTAAATAGAATACTTAAAGCTCCAAAAAGAGCGACTCAGGCTTCATGTTGCAATATCGGTGTATTCTTGCAGTAGTGAAAACAACGAAAACAAATAAAGAATCAGGATATTTCATACAAGAGTTTAATAAGCTTATAGATATTAACTACTGAAGTCGCTTTGTTGAGTATCCTCACTATCCAATTGGTTGTTGTTTGCCTCACCTTTGAAAATTCTGTTTCGAAGATTCCTGATTTTTTTCAACACGTGGGTATTCTTATTTCACCCAATTGTTAAGGTGGCTGAACACAGTTTCTGATACCTCTGTTTCATTTACATTTTTCTCTAAAACCCTTGATCCTTTGGTCACCAAAAATGGCAGCAGCAAGTTAACAACACAAACTTCAACTTTTTGATAATTAAGCTGACGTATGTACCGTTGCCATGGCAACATGATCAAATATAAACAGGTGTTTAAAATCGGTTTTGTTTATTTGCAGAAAATCTAGTCATTAGATTTTCTTTATAATTTGCATGCAACAAGCTTGTAACGATACTCGCAAGTTAGCGCTATTTTAATAATAATTTAACAAACAGATCTTTAATTATCCCTCTTTGAAGGTTCACTGGCATATCTTGAATTTCCTTTGTTAAAGTTCAATTTTTTTTCAATCCTCCAGTTACTTATTTCCTAAAGTATTTTCGTGCCAAATTTCGTGAAATTCTAATGAGTGGTTCTCGAGAAATAAGCGCCTCCGAGAAGTCAATTTTTCACTCAATCGCACTTTTTTCGACTTACTACGCATGCGTTGCATTTAACTGGGTTCTTTTAGCAACAAAGAAATAGCAGAGCTGAGTTCTTTGCATCGTTACCTTTCTAACATACCTTTGTAATAAAAGAGTAAAACGCATCAATTCAATACATTGTGTTCATTTGTGAAGAAAAAAAATAGTACAGATTAGTGGTCAGACATTGAGCAAATAAAATGATCGCTCTATTAATACCATGTTTGTTTTTATACAAGCAAAGAGCGTGCGCCAAACTGTGTTCGGCCACCTTAATGGCAGTGTCATGAAATACAGTGGAACCTTGATTGAACAGATTAAAACCCTCCATTTAAAGTCAGTCCTCAGTACAATGAATCAAATAATCCTTGCCCCAATTAATAATTAACAATTATTCACCAAAGTGGAGGTTAATATCCACCACTTTCACCGACACCTGAAGTGAATAATTGTTTTAGCATATATCACACAAGCTGAATAACTAGCAGGCCCAAAGAGTACACTTTATTGTGACAATATGCCACAAAAGCCATTTTGTTTTTCTTGGGCTGCTCGGAGGGAATAGTACTTGGCTAATCACCTCCAAGCTAGCACATCAGCGCGCACGAAAAGCACTATCTCACTTGTGTGGTTTTATACTAATTAACAATTAGATTGATAGAGCTCGAGATTTCTATGAGGGCCGGTTCCGTACACTTATGACCTGTCAAAATTCCATGACTTTCCATGACTTTTTCCATGACTTTTTGAAATATTCCATGACCTAAGTTAAGCTATTTCCCTCCAGCAGTAGTGTCAAAACAATCATTTATTCAGCTGAAATTACATTTGATTTTTGGACTTGCCAGTTAATTTTTCAACTTTGGATCTTAATGCCTTTCATTCATAGAAAACATACTGATTTTCCATGACTTTCCATGACCTACACCTAAATTTCAGGACTTTCCAGGCCTGGAAAATGAAATTGTAAAATTCCATGACTTTCCAGGTTTTCCATGACCCTGTACGAACCCGGTGAGGTGATAGTTGATGAGGCCGAAGGCCGAATCAACTAATCACCTCATAGAAATCGAGAGCGAATAATCTAATTGTTTTAGTAGAATTCTTACTAAAGTTTAATTCAAAGAACGATTTCCAAATATTTCTCGACATATTATTACACTTTTAACCTTAAAAAGATCGTTCGGATTGAGTTGACAATTAAAATTGAAGTCGTGCACGCGCGCGTATCATTTTTTCAATAATTTCAACTTTTTTAAGTCAAGAAACCGTAAATGTCCTTCGTTTAGTCTTGCCAGGATTTTAATTAACCATTTTCATCAAAATTTTCCTCCAAAGCTTTGGCAAAACGAAAAGACGTCGCCATTTCGTAGACGCGTTCCAGCCACTGCACACTAATGGCTGATACTGTGCAATGGCTCAGCCAATCAGATTACAGTATTTGCATTAGTGTACAAGTAGAAAAAAATTTTTTTTCTACTAATAAAACATAGTATGGAAAGAGAACCCTGTTACAAATAGCAAACCTCATTTTATAGTGAACATACAGTCCTGCTCAAAGGTAAGTTACCACCTCTCGTCTCGTTTCTCGCGAGACGGATCTCGTTTCGCTTGAGAAGTTTTCTCATTTCTCTCGAGAATCCCTGAAGCATTTATTATGGAATATATTTACAACTGTAAGAAACCAGTTATGTGGTATAAACGATTGTTGCACTGCAGTTCACTGGCAAATCAATGGCACCATGAGTAACAGAAGAAACATGTATGCATTTGCTGCATTGATCGTTCGCTTGATTCATATCAAACAAACATCGAATGTACGTAGTGATAATTAATATAATTTTGTGTCATCTGAGAACACAATTGTTTTTAACAATTTGCGAAGGAAAGTAAATAGTTCATTGAAATAGCCAAGTAAGGTTAAAAAGAGAGTTACATATGTTTTAATTCATGCGATCATGCGTGGGTTCAAAGAGTTGATTTTGCGAATCTTGCTCAGTTTTAATGAACTGCACAATCCATGATTTTTCAATCCTGATACTGTAGCTATTTTCATTAACTCGGAATGCAGTTGCCTACATTTATTCGCTCTGCAGTAACCACCAGCACAAACATTAATTTTGTGCAGAAGAAACGTTTTCCGGCTTTCGGCAGTCTGTTGCATAAAAGCATCACAGAAATCGTCGGAAAAACGAAATTTCTGGTTCTATATGATACAAATCCTTCATTCAAACGCCAAAATACTATATCTTTGAAGACAGGAGTTTTTATAATGGTTTCTGCGATGCGCCATTTGCATTAGTTTTAATTTTTTCTGCCAGGGAAAGTTTTGTCTGGTGGTACGCGTTGATGAGTCGCTAAGCTCAATGAACTTTATTCTTGTCCGAAGTGTCAACGCAAACACTAAAAATTTCCCCGGTTCTGTTTAACGCAAATCGTTCGTCCTAATGCTGAAATGCTTTATCTTTGAAGAAAGGAATTTGTAATAAGGTTTATGTGGTGTGACGTTTGTATCAAGTCTAAGTTTTTGCAAGGGACAGTTCTGTCTAGCGGCACGTATTGGCAAGTCAATTACGCAATTCGCAGCAAATGAACTTTTGTTTTGCAAAGCGTCACGGGAGAAACATGCTGGTTCTGTTGGCATAAAGCTTGTGTTCTTAAGTGTACACAAGTATATGGTACTAAACTGCTGAAATAATTTTAAACTAGCAAAAAGCCAAATGCGTTATTTCTGTTTCAATCTGTAAAGTTATTTTGAGCCACTCTCGCATTCACAAGTTTTTTGTTGCTTAGCATGTGACCAAAATCTTCTCACTGTCAGTGAAATCTATCATTCGCGAACGAAAATTTTCACCAAGAATGATGACTAAACATGGTTTAGACTTTTTATGGCTACACTTAGAACTTGATATTAATCACATCATTGAGAAACTTCCGAAGACCTCTGTGTAATGGTAGCTGTATACGTTGGCAGGTCAACGATTTGTTTTTGCGTCGGTATGGGTGAGAGTCAACATCTTGGGTTGTATTTGTTTACGTTTTGACGGATATAAATATTTTGTAGAACGTGTAAACAGCAGCTCATGCCGATCAAAGCATTCAAAGTAAAGTTTCATTACATCATTACTTTTGGCCTTTCGAGCAGCTGCCAGCATTTCTAAGGTTTTTCACCCTTCTGAATATTTACAGATTTACGTTTCACAATTTGGATCGGTCCAACTTTGAATTAAGTTCGCTCATGAAAAGTTTGATGTCTGAATTGAGCTTTATAGTCCAAATTGTCAAGAGTTAAGAATTGGTGCTTTAATCATAGTTACTATGTCTTCAATACTTCTTACGGTAAGATGGCAGGCCGCTGGAGTAAATTCGACCGTTCGTGTGCGCCTTTCGCGTCTCTGTTTTGCTCTTCAATTCTTCGGCGTGGCTAAAAGATGTCAGTGTCAAAGAAGTTCTTTCAGTTTTAACTTCTAACCGCAAAGGAAGTTTTTTTATCCTCTTTAACTACTTACTGGCAGAAGGTTGCTTGTGCCCTTTGTAGGATCCAACAGCAAGTGACCCACAAGACGCCGCAAGAGATTGCCGGTTTGCCAGACAAAAGAAGTTCTTTCTTCTACACACATGGTACACCACACATCGCTGATGAGATATGAAAATTGTGCTTACCGCACAAACAGTACGATAATACACAAAAACAGGTTTGAATATCGGACAAAAGCGAAAGTAATGGTACTTCCAGTGCACTCGCGAGAAACATAGACACATCTCATTGCAAAACGAGACTCGTCTCGTTTTTCTCTCGCGGGGACCAAGTTTCTTGGGGGAAAACCGAGACAGGTCTTCGCGAGATGGTTGGTAAACTTACCTTTGAGTCGGTACTGTATTTTGGCAGTCGCTGGGCTCTTCGCTATATCTATAAACTCCACTGTTTAGTAGGATATTGTTTTAAGTCACAAGGCTTTGTTTACACAGCATTTTTGGTAGCTGCAATCCACAATTTTTGCTTTGCATTGTAACAATATCACACACAGCAAACATCAGGACAAGAAATGACATGAGAATGAAAACTGTGGTGCCGTTTGAAAAAAACAAAAGGAAAAAAAGTGTTTAAACAGCTGTTTTTTATTTCTGGAGTGAAATTTTTACGTTTATTAATCGTAAGATGCACACATTTGACTTATTAATCGTAAAAGGCCATACTTTACGATTATTAATCGTAAAATGCGTCTCCTACGATTATTAATCTTGGATTTTACGATTAATAATCGTAAAATGCAAGATTAATAATCGTATCTTGCAACAAATACAGTTATTAATCGTACATGCCGTTCTTCTGTCGACAACCCGAATTTCACTCGACCAGCCGCCATTACGAAAAAAAACTTCGCATTCAAGAACTACATCTTACAGAGCTTGCTCTGAAATAAATGTGATTCAGCCGAAGTGTTGACGTGACAAGCTTAACGTGAGGCTATCCTTTTATGAACTGAGTGTGTTTACGGACGATATTTTCAGCGTTTTTTACTCGTCGACGAAAAGCAATGCGAGCGCGAATGTCGTGGCCGCGAAACAACAACACCGCAGCCTTCAGTGCGATTGTCTTATGATTTGAAAGCGGCTGATTCAATGTCCAAAATGTACCCAAAGTAAAATACAACAGGAAAATAAGCCAACACCTAAGTGTGTTTACGAAATATATTTTATCCGTCTTTGGACTCTTCGGCAAAAAGCAACGCGAGCGGGAAAATATATCGTGGCCCGTGCTCGAACAAACAACGGCACTAATTATGCGAAACACAACAGAGTTGAAAGCGGCTGATTAAGGTTCATAATTTACCCAAAGTAAAAGAAACCAGGTAAATGAATAAACAACTGAGACTGTTTACGAACGATATTTTCTCCGGCCTTGACTCTAAGACGAAAAACAACTCGACTCAGCCGTGCTTGAACAAACAACAGTACCGCGCAATGCGAAATAAGAACTTGTCTCAATCAATGATTTAATTACTCTATTAGTGTGTCAAAAATGCTAGCTTACTGTAAACACTACTATTACTAAAATTACCCAAACAGCATTCAGAATAATTCCAGAATATTGTCAAAACAAATCCGGAATCCTGATTAACATTCGTATGATGTGCTATGATACGTTTATTATACGTACTATTCGTGTCTTTTCAGATTATTAGTCGTATAATGCGGTGTTTTCAGTTTATTAAACTGGAAACCGCGTCTCTAATACGAATAATAATCATGACATTGTACGAATAATATCCGTATGTGGCTATATTTTCAGGAAATTAATCGTACATGTAGCAAAGTTTACCTACTCGTTAGACTGTTATAGCCGCGAAGCCATCGTGTCACCGATCGACCCGCTGCGTATTTCGCTATTTCTTCGAGCAATGTTTGTTGTTTCAGACGAGCTCTTTTTACTGTCGGAAAGTATTCCATAGCCTCCCGAAAACCTGAAATGGACTTGTCGTACCGAAACTTAAAGTGATCAAGAGCGGTTGATTTCATTCATGTCAGGGGTTTATTCTTTACGAATCAAATTAAAACGAAATCAACAACTTCGCAGCAAGTCTGCAAGTTCGATGTGTCAAAACATTGGCGGTCAGAATTCGTCGTGTTTACGCGAATATTTGGCAAATTGAAATAGTACGATTTAAGTGTACCTAAGGAAAGCATGGCTTCATTGATAAAGGTATCATTTATCGAATTCCTTAGCAAAGCATTGATAGAAATGTATTATGCAAATGAATGAGGTGGGAATTCCGAAAGAACTGCTTTGTTTGTTTTACAAAATGAATTACATTCTCAGTTATTTGATGTGTAGTTCCTCGTCAAAATGGCGGGAAAATGGTCTCGAAGATTCGGAGTCGGACTAATCAAACTGCAGATGAAGTTCACCAAAAAAAAACAAGAAACGTACCAGTATATTTGTGGAAAAAATTTCTTTTGGAAACTCTCCATTTTAGTGTGACCGCTCAGACCACGACGTAGATTTCTTGTAAACGACAAACAGGTTTTCTTACCTCTGACTTTTGCCGTGGAATTTGCGAGGAATGGCATATTAACACCGGTAAGGATCATTCAGAGGAAACAGGGTTCTGTTCATAAGATGTTTTAATTCAAAGTTGAAGATAGACGTGACTGTTCTATCTGACAGTGAAATCAACAAGTCGGATGCGTAAAATTCGTCTGGGTTCAGTTCAAGAGGCTGAAAATGTTATAAGCTCAATTTAATATGGCTGAGAATTGCTCTGTTCTTGGCGTGAAAATTACCATCTACGGTTCCCAATTGTTAGGTTTGCTAAAAGTTTTTATAGTTGCGTAAAATTTATATTCACTGTGACACACCACATAGAAATAACTCGTGCTACAGAAGGCTGGCGAAGAGTGCCCGTGACACAACAACTTGATTGGAAAACAATACTTCGAACCTCCTCGTGATCTATTCCCCTTTTCTTGGTAAGATTTAAATTCCTTAACCCTGCAGAAATTCCTTGCAATAGTGAAGAACTCTTAGCTGCCATAACACTCAGAAAAACCGGTTAATTTTCAAGAATTCGACTTTTGCTGACATTTGGCGCCCTTTTTTTCGCGGGAAAAAAATTTCCCCTGTACATGTCTGCTTTAGAGGCAGTACAGTGTCAGTACACCATCGCGGCCTCCACTTTGCTCACCTCTATGAGTTCGTTATGGCATATTGTGCAGCATATATTCCAGCAGAGGCAAAATCAAGGCTAACCTGAACGTCTATGTTTCCTCCGATGATATTTATCAAGTCTTGGCACCCCTCGTCTTAATGTAAGGGACTGGTCAAAAAGTACAGGGGGGGGGTGGGCCGGAGCATTTCGAAATGTGGTGGTTAGAAAACAGATGACCCACCCCTTCCATTTGGCACAAAACTGAGTGACCCACCCCTAAATAGAGGCTGAAAATCACATGACCCACCCCCCTCTCCCCCCAATAAGACATGACATATTTGGCTGCGTAATCCGAAAAAAAGCACATTTTGTGGATGAAATTGTGATGTTCTTCTCGTTTTAGATTTATTTCCTAACAACAATGCAAAATTATGCAAAAATTATATTGTTTTCCATTACCCTTGCAACTTTAAGTCATGACTGTAAACTCTAAGAAAACTTGACTTTTTACTTTTCACACTAGGCCTCAAGGCACGTAGAACAGTGATCCATATAGAAAACGGCTGTAGTGACTCCTGGGAGTAATATAGCCAGACAGCTCCCAGATCCTTGTGCATGTGTCCCGTATCCTTGGGAAAAATAGTATGTAGACCCAACATCATATCAACTCTTCGGTTTTCGTCCATCGTATCTTGATTAAAAATACATCATCACTGTTTGTGTTATACCGTAGAATTCCGAAAGTAACGGCCCCCGTTACTTTCGAATTTTGCGGGCAAAAGGGGCCGCTACTTTCAGGTAGCCGTTATTTTCGGACAGGTAAAAAACGTTTGTAACTCGAAACGGTCTCAGCCAAAGAGGGCGCGTATTATGAAATTTAAAAGTCATTCCATTTAGGCATATTCCTTAAATGTAACGTAACCAGATGAACAAACAGTAAACTAAACAGACTAGCTTAAGCGGTACGCTATACACACACGATTACTAAAACTGTACAGTACATTTTGACTCTTCACTGACAAATTAATTTCAATAAAGTATTGCAGTGTTCATAATTTTCACTCACAGATTAAAACATGCACAAACCGATTCTTTAAACGTTCTTTATTCAACTGATGTGCATGTGCTCCAAGATAATCTGAGAATTTTTACAAGTTCTAGTTTTCTTATCTGTATACATTGAAAGATAATCGCGGTTTAATGACAAACGTTGGTGTTTTCTTGTTTAAGTTACCTCCAAAGAAGAGACCTGATTATTTGTATTTCTCTCTTTCCAGTTGAATCTGTCACGGTACTTCTTAAGACCGCTTTGTAAGCTGACGGAAAGTAATGCTTGACGTGAACATCAAATACAGCAGTCACAACAGTGTTTTGTGACCGTTTTGGGGTAATTCTTTAAAATGCCGTTAATTTCGGGGGCCGTTACTTTCGGGGGGACCGTTACTTTCGGGATTTAATAGGGGGGGGGGCAAAAATTAACGTTACTTTCGGGGCGGGGGCCGTTACTTTCGGAATTCTACGGTAGTTTTAATCATGTAGACACAAATTGGCCATTTGGTGTTCTTGTACACCAGCATGTCAACCGCGTGCAGTATTTTGATTATTTCTGTCCTGGGACTACTTGCTCAATCCGTTAGCTTTTGTACAGATTTTACAATACAGTTACTATCTCTTATTTGTAAACCAGCCAAGTGTACTTTTTCAAATCCGGCTTGAAAAGTTTTTGTCCTTTTAACTGAAAATATTTATTTTATAATACAATAAAAGGAAGTGACACACTCCAACACCAACCCACAGTCTGTCAAGTTCTTTACGCATAGCCAACAGCTCTCACATGTGTTGTGTGGAGTTGGGGCTTTAATAAAGGGGTGCTTTGCTGTCTATGGCTGCCACTACCTGAGTGATATGGCTGTGCGCATGCCAGACCGTGGGTTGGTGTTTGAGTGTGTCACTTGCTTTTATTTGTGCAAAAAGAGTTACCTTTGTTGTAGATTGTGTCAAATGTGTGTCAATTCCCAAAAAACAAAAAAACAGGATGACCCACCCCTGTGGGTAGCTGAAAATTGCATGACCCACCCCTTACCCAGGGTTCAAAAACTGATGAACCCACCCCCTCATCTGCTCCGGCCCACCCCCCCCCGCCAATACTTTTTGACACAGTCCCCTAAACCCAATATGACAATCAAAGCTACCTCCGGTAAGGTTGTCTGTTTGCTTTTGAGCAGCATCGATTCAGCAGCAATACCAAGTTTTGCCGTCGTCTACTCCACGTGCTCATTACGGTAAAAGCATTGCGTGATCCCGGAAATAGCAATTAGCGAACAGAATGAATGGCACACTAATAGGATCAGTCCTTAGTACAGCGTGTTGCAAACTTCACTTCCAATCGGTCGAAAAATAGTGTTTGCCCAGAGGTCTGAAGTCTCGAGTTGAATCGAAGAGCCTAAAAGGAGTCTAAAAGAGTCGATACAAAGGCAGAGTTGTCAAATGTCTTATGTCACTGAAATAGCAATGATAGAAATGGGCGTTTGACAGCTGTCAGAATTATATTGTTTTTACGCCCGCACGTACGCGACTCTCCAGCGTATCGTGACACTTGTACAACATAACTGTTTATAATTATCAAGCCTGATCCACCACTGCAAGGAATTTCTGCAGGGTTAAGGAATTTAAATCTTACCAAGAAAAGGGGAATAGATCACGAGGAGGTTCGAAGTATTGTTTTCCAATCAAGTTGTTGTGTCGCGGGCACTCTTCGCCAGCCTTCTGTAGCACGAGTTATTTCTATGTGGTGTGTCACAGTGAATATAAATTTTACGCAACTATAAAAACTTTTAGCAACCCTTACAATTGGGAACCGTAGATGGTAATTTTCACGCCAAGAACAGAGCAATTCTCAGCCATATTAAATTGAGCTTATAACATTTTCAGCCTCTTGAACTGAACCCAGACGAATTTTACGCATCCGACTTGTTGATTTCACTGTCAGATAGAACAGTCACGTCTATCTTCAACTTTGAATTAAAACATCTTATGAACAGAACCCTGTTTCCTCTGAATGATCCCTACCGGTGTTAATATGCCATTCCTCGCAAATTCCACGGCAAAAGTCAGAGGTAAGAAAACCTGTTTGTCGTTTACAAGAAATCTACGTCGTGGTCTGAGCGGTCACACTAAAATGGAGAGTTTCCAAAAGAAATTTTTTCCACAAATATACTGGTACGTTTCTTGTTTTTTTTTTGGTGAACTTCATCTGCAGTTTGATTAGTCCGACTCCGAATCTTCGAGACCATTTTCCCGCCATTTTGACGAGGAACTACACATCAAATAACTGAGAATGTAATTCATTTTGTAAAACAAACAAAGCAGTTCTTTCGGAATTCCCACCTCATTCATTTGCATAATACATTTCTATCAATGCTTTGCTAAGGAATTCGATAAATGATACCTTTATCAATGAAGCCATGCTTTCCTTAGGTACACTTAAATCGTACTATTTCAATTTGCCAAATATTCGCGTAAACACGACGAATTCTGACCGCCAATGTTTTGACACATCGAACTTGCAGACTTGCTGCGAAGTTGTTGATTTCGTTTTTAATTTGATTCGTAAAGAATAAACCCCTGACATGAATGAAATGAACCGCTCTTGATCACTTTAAGTTTCGGTACGACAAGTCCATTTCAGGTTTTCGGGAGGCTATGGAATACTTTCCGACAGTAAAAAGAGCTCGTCTGAAACAACAAACATTGCTCGAAGAAATAGCGAAATACGCAGCGGGTCGATCGGTGACACGATGGCTTCGCGGCTATAACAGTCTAACGAGTAGGTAAACTTTGCTACATGTACGATTAATTTCCTGAAAATATAGCCACATACGGATATTATTCGTACAATGTGATGATTATTATTCGTATTAGAGACGCGGTTTCCAGTTTAATAAACTGAAAACACCGCATTATACGACTAATAATCTGAAAAGACACGAATAGTACGTATAATAAACGAATGTTAATCAGGATTCCGGATTTGTTTTGACAATATTCTGGAATTATTCTGAATGCTGTTTGGGTAATTTTAGTACTGGTAGTGTTTACAGTAAGCTAGCATTTTTGACACACTAATAGAGTAATTAAATCATTGATTGAGACAAGTTCTTATTTCGCATTGCGCGGTATTGTTGTTTGTTCAAGCACGGATGAGTCGAGTTGTTTTTCGTCTTAGAGTAAAGGCCGGAGAAAATATCGTTCGTAAACAGTCTCAGTTGTTTATTCATTTACCTGGTTTCTTTTACTTTGGGTAAATTATGAACCTTAATCAGCCGCTTTCAACTCTGTTGTGTTTCGCATAATTAGTGCCGTTGTTTGTTCGAGCACGGGCCACGATATATTTTCCCGCTCGCGTTGCTTTTTGCCGAAGAGTCCAAAGACGGATAAAATATATTTCGTAAACACACTTAGGTGTTGGCTTATTTTCCTGTTGTATTTTACTTTGGGTACATTTTGGACATTGAATCAGCCGCTTTCAAATCATAAGATAATCGCACTGAAGGCGGCGGTGTTGTTGTTTCGCGGCCACGACATTCGCGCTCGCATTGCTTTTCGTCGACGAGTAAAAAACGCTGAAAATATCGTCCGTAAACACACTCAGTTCATAAAAGGATAGCCTCACGTTAAGCTTGTCACGTCAACACTTCGGCTGAATCACATTTATTTCAGAGCAAGCTCTGTAAGATGTAGTTCTTGAATGCGAAGTTTTTTTTCGTAATGGCGGCTGGTCGAGTAAAATTCGGGTTGTCGACAGAAGAACGGCATGTACGATTAATAACTGTATTTGTTGCAAGATACGATTATTAATCTTGCATTATACGATTATTAATCGTAAAATCCAAGATTAATAATCGTAGGAGACGCATTTTACGATTAATAATCGTAAAGTATGGCCTTTTACGATTAATAAGTCAAATGTGTGCATCTTACGATTAATAAACGTAAAAATTTCACTCCAGAAATAAAAAAACACTCCAGAAATAAATAAACAGCTGTTTTT